>CM035407.1:90456631-90621631 GCA_020310875.1 Ceratopteris richardii | reverse complement strand
CTTCCACTCATGCCTCTAATGATGGTGATTTGCAAAATAAGAAGAGATGCAAATATTGTCGAAAGGCTCCTCATACTATTGATGAGTGTAGAAAGCTTGCTAAACGCAATGAAACGAAGAAGGAATCCGGCATGTCTATTGCTGAAAATTCAGCAAATGTAAAGAATGATGAAGCTAACATGGCTCAAGATTTTTGGGCATGTGTTGTTACATGTCATTATGATGCTTCTTTTCATTCTAAATGTATAGTTGTGAGTTAGGCTGATTCGGATTGGTTCTTTGATAGTGGTGCTTCAAAGCACATAACATCATGCAAAAGATTTTTTTCCTCTTTGAAAGATGCACCCAAAGGAGGACATGTGGTGTGTGCAAACAATGCCTCTTATCCTATCATTGGGGTAGGAGAAATTGAGCTTACGGGTGCAAATGGAGGTGTGATTCTTTTGAAAAATGCATTGTATGTGCCCGGTATCAAGAAGAACTTAATTTCAGTTCTGTTGATTGCCAAAGCTGGACTTCATGTACACTTTGGTGATGCTAAGTGTATGGTTCATGATTTCAGCAATGTTGATGTTATCGTGATGTCCGGTACATTATGTAATGGTTTGTATTGCATGGATATATACAAGAGGGCTGCCTCAAATGCCTTGGTTGCTCATACTTCTTCCATGGCTAAAATGGAGCTTTGGCATGCTCATTTTGGTCACTTGAACTTCAATAGTTTGCTTTACTTGCAAAAGAAGGACATGGTTATTGGTTTGCCTACACTTGAGTCCATTGAAAAGCATGCATGTGAAGGTTGCATTCTTGGAAAAATGCATCGTGCTTCTTTTCCAAAAGATAGTCATACACACACTACAAGAAAATTGCAGCTTGTTCATAGTGATGTATGTGGTCCTATCAAGACTCCATCTTTTGGAAAACATGTATAGTTTGTCACCTTCATTGATGATGCTACTCGCCATACATGGGTGTATCCTATGAAAGCAAAGAATGAGGTATTTTCTTGCTCCACAGCATTTTTAGCTATGGCTGAAAATTTTTCTTCACAAAAGCTTTTGACTCTACGCACGGATCGTCGTGGTGAATACATGTCACATGAGTTTAATGCTTTTCTTCGTGAAACAGGTATTTCACACCAATGTACGGTGCCATATACACCTCAACAAAATGTTGTTGCCGAGCATAAAAATAGAACTCTTCTTGAAATGGCACGATGTATGGTTAAAGGAAAGCATCTTCCTTATAAGTTTTGGATGGAAGCGATCATGTGTGCAAAGTATGTGTTGAATCACTTCCCTAAAAAATCATTGAGATTCATCACTCCTTATGAGGCTTGGAATGGTCATAAGCCTATGGTTAGTCATATGTGTGTGTTTGGTTGTTTTGCATATGCTCTTGTGCCATCACAACAATGTCACAAACTTGATGACAAGGCAAAGAAATGTATATTTGTTGGTTATAGTGCTAAAAGTAAGGGATATTGTTTGTACCATCCATTGACGAACAGAATTATTGTGAGTCGAGATGTGGTATTTGCTGAAAATTCAGTTTTCCCTCTACTTGAATGCAAAAAACAGCCAACAGTTAGCTCACAAGATGTGTTCGATACACTCATGCCTTTGTTCCAAAATGGTGCGCTTAACTATGGCCATGTAGACTAGCCAACTGAGGTTCAAAGAGCTGAAAAATTCCAGCCAAATAGGGCTGAAAATGTAGAGAATTTCCAGCCAAACATGGCTGAAAAATTTCAGCCAGAAAATGTCCAAACTGCTAGAAATTTCCAGCCACATATGGCTGAAGATTTGTGTCAAAATATGGCTGAAAATGAGCATGAAATTCAGCCCACATATGATGTACATATTGAAGATGTTTTACATAATGAATGCATGTCTATCAAGAATGCATAAACTATGCCAAAGTGGCTGAAACAAACTTTGCAGGACAACAAATTAAGTGCACCTTTACTTGGTAGAACAAGATCAAGCTCTCACCATGCATCAAGTAATTTTGTGGATTATTCTCTTATTGCTACAGTAGTTTCATCTTTTTGTGCCAAAAATAAATATAAGTTTTGGTTTGCTAGTATAAGCTCTTGGAAGCATGCTAGAGGTTTAGCGCACCTCAACAGGGTAGTTATGTTCAAACTTTTCAGATATTGTCATTTTTCTACATGAGGGTATTTTAGTCAATGGCCATGGATGAAATTAGTGATGCATTCTATACCTTGGCTATTGAGGATACGTTGGATGGTACCAATTACCCATTATGGGCATATATGATGCATCATATTAGATGGTACCAATTACCCATTATGGGCATATATGATGCATCATGCATTGGTCACAAAAGAACTATAGAATACTATGTAGGGTGTTTAAAAATGTCTTACTACATCAATAAATACAGTTATCAAAGCTGATGTAGATGGCATTGAAGTTGATGTTCTTCAGGTTCCTATTCTTGCGACAATTCCTACCGCAAGTACTGTAGAGAAACTACGTTCGCATACCAAAGATGCTCAAGCATATGCATTGATAACCTTGTTTATCAAACATGCCATTATTCTTGACATTTGCTCATGCAAAATAGCAAAGGATTCTTGGGATACATTTATCACTTTATACCAGGCAAGGAGTGAGGCTCGTATTCCTTACCTTCAAAAACAATTGAAGAGTGAGCACATGAATGAAGGGGATTCTATGGACTATTTTTGACAAAGATCAAAGATTTGAAGGAACAATTGATTTCTACTGATGAAGTCTTGCGAGACAGCTCACTTGTACAAACTCTTCTAAATGATCTTCTAGATTCATATTAGAGTTTTGTTTCTACTCTTTGATTGATGATGAAAGGCAATCCAAATGACTTGGCATTTGAGGAGTTAGTCTCTAATCTATTGCAAGAAGATGAATCTAGGCAAAACAAGTCCATTCTTGCGTGTTGCAGATCAAGCTTTCCTGGCTAGTCAGAAGGGCAAAGGTAAATGGATCTCATCTACTAGTAAGAAAAAATATGTTCATTCTGCACAATCAAAAGAAGGATGACAAAGACGAGAAGAAAATAGAAAAGTAAAAATTGTTTTCCAAATATTGTAAAGGAAATGATCATGATATAACGAGTTTTCCAAAACTGGTTGCAAAAGAGGCAAAGAAAAAAGAGCCTGGAATGGTTGTTGCAGAGGCCTCTACACCCATATCAGAGTCTACAAATCTTGTGTAGAATGAAGAATGACCATTTACTACTGTTTGCAATTAAGGCCCATCTTCTCATGAATAGTGTACATCTCTGTTGGAGTTAGACGTCTGCGGAAGCACACAGACAGCACAAGGAAGAAGAAGAAGCTTGGAGCACAACACACAATACTGAATGTATTACTAGAGAATGTACAAAGATAAGTAGCCCATTAGGGAAAATAGGCATATATACAAGCCGGCGAAAAAAACTTCCTAAAGAGGCAAAAAAGTGCCCCGGTGGTCCTAGTGTGTTCACACACATCACTACCTAAATATATCAACAAATCCCCCCTAGGAGTGATGCGGTGAACAAGGAGTTGGCACTCATGTATAAGTAAGTGCCAAGCTATGTGGAAATCACTCCAAAAAAGGAAGTAAGCCCAAAGCTTTGCGGAAAGCTTCAAACTTCACCCTAGCCAGAGCCTTCGTGAAAAGGTCTGCGATGTCCTCCTGCGTGGGCACATATGCCAAGCTGATCTCCCCAGCAGAGAACCTCTCCCTAACATAGTGATAATGCACCTCAATGTGCTTAGTGCGAGCATGGAACACAGGGTTCCTTGCACCTGACAATGCACTCTGACTGTCAGTGAAGATGGTGGTGGCAGAAGTCTAACCAACACCCAAATCAGCCATAAGGCGTTTGAGCCACACACACTCAACAGTAGTTGTGAAAGCTTCCCTATACTCAGCCTCACAACTGGAAGTGGCCACAGTAGGCTGCTTCTTGCTCAACCAAGATATACATGAGCTACCAAGCATGAAGCAAAAGCCACTAGTGGACACACGAGTGTCATAGCAACCAGCCCAATCAGAGTCAAAAAAAGCATGCAAATCATGGCAGTAGTGATCCCCCCTTGGGATAAAACAACCCAAGTAGCCGAGTACCACTCAAATAGCGAAAAATGCGCTTAACTGCCTACCAATGCTTGACTCTTGGGCAATGCATAAACCTGCTCATTTGTGAGACAACAAACTGAATATCTGGCCGAGTAATGCATAAGTAAATCAAGCATCCAATAGCCTGCTAATAGAGAATAGCATCAAATGCATCTCCGGCATCATGAAGAGTCAATCGTAAACCTGTCTCCATAGGAGTGGCAATAGGCTTACAGTCTTCAAGGCCAAAACGCTGTAATAATGTGTCAATATATTTCGTTTGGCACAAGGCCATTCCACCATCAACTTGCATAAACTGAATGCCCAAATAGTGATGCAAATGCCCCAAATCAGACATCTCAAATGAGGCATGCAAATTAGCCTTAAAATCAGCAATATGCTTCTCAATAGGACCAGTGAGCAGCATGTCGTCAACATAGACAACAATGATCAGAAGCACATCATTAGCATGCTTAACATATAAGGTGCTTTCAGTTGCACTGTTCTCAAAACCATGTGCAATCACATAGGCATGTATCTTCTCATACCAAGCACGTGGTGCTTGCTTTAAACCATATAATGCCTTCTTTAACCTGCACACCTCGTTTTCATGCCCTTTCTACACAAAGCCACGGGGCTGAAAAACATACACTTCTTCATGCAAGTCACCATTCAGAAATGTTGTTTTAATGTCCAACTCATGTACATTCCAACCATGATGAGCTGCAAGTGCACAGATGCTCCAAACCGTAGTCATACGACATATAGGTGCAAAGGTCTCATCAAAATCAATGCCTCTTTCTTGTGCATAACCCTTTGCAACAAGCCTAGCCTTATACCGGTCAACTGTACCATCTGGTTTACGCTTCAGCTTGTATACCCACTTAGTGCCAATGGCCTTCTTTCCAGGAAGCAAGTCGCATAAAGACCAAGTACCATTCTTCATTATAGCATCATATTCAGATTGCATATCAGCCATCCAATTTTCTGACTTTTGTGCTTCATCAAACGAAACAAGCTCATTCTCATCATAGAGACTAGATGCATCCATAGCATAGCAATCTGATGCAAAAGAGGCACTATGAGAGCCTGAACGAGTACGATATGATAGAGGTGCATCTAATTTGCTGTCACACAAAGTCTCCACCAACCATTTTGGCATAGTTTTTGCCTACTCAATATCAGCTCTCTCATCAACTAGTGCATCATGTAAATCTGCATCAGAAATCGAATGATCTGCATCATCACATGAAACTTGCAAAGGCTGAGAAGTTGCCTCATTGGGACCAACACTAGACTGTCCACCTATAAAAAGAGGCAGCAACATATCATACATGTCTTTGGAGCTAACAGATGTCTCCTTAGTACATGAAAGCAATGGCTGAATAGCATCTTCCACAAAAACAACATCATGGCTAACCAGAATGCGTTTAGTCTATGGATGATACAGACGATAGCCTTTCCTCATTAGGGTGAAAAACGGACCAAAAAGGACCGTGTAAGGATTTCAATTAGTTGTGCTTAATCTGGATTAAAGTTGTCAAATCCTTTAAGAAATTCCGTGTAGGTTCATTTAAAACGTATCTTATGCAAATTTTGAAGAGAGAGAAACTCGTATGATAATCATGAAAAGTTTGTGTGATATCTTACGCCTCGAAGTTTGTGCTCATCGGGCGCTGATCAAAATTCGAATTTTCCTCTTATTCACGGACCTATATAATGTGTGTTGATGACGTTTTGCGCTTTTTTACTCTACTTTTCAAAGCAGGCCTGTTTCTCTCTTTCACGTCATTTTAGATACTTGCCGATCACTTTTCATAGCAGACCATGGAAAATCTTAACCCAAATACTCTCGTTGAGCTTTCAAACAATCGAAATCATTGTGAAAAGTTCCATATCAACATTGCAGTTAGTCAGGAGTATGCGACAACATGAAAAGTATTCCGAAGGGCTCTTCATCTTCCTCAAGTGGATGGTTTGCGAAAGGAAGGCAAGAAACATATCGACATATGGGAAGATGGATCTGTTTATCCAATTGATCCACAAACTGGAAGGTATCCCCCTTTTCATAACCTTCATGATCTGATTAGATTTGTAGGAGATGGTGAGGATGGTTTATGAGACTATTGTTCAAGGCTCTGGGATATTTCAAGGAATTATGTACCATACATACACTATCTACAAAACACACTACATCAGAAGGATTTACATATGAGGGAGCTAGAAAACAAATTATCCACTTTATCTTCTCAGTTAGAGTCTTTTAATAAAATGAAAGAAACTCCTATAGGTTTGAGAATGTGGTCAAAACGAATAAAACCTTTTTTAAATTTAACTGAAAAATCTGGCCAGAAAAAGAAAAGAATGAAAATTGTTAGAGATCATGTGACGAATGTTCTAGGTTTCAATATGTCGAGCAGTTTTGAGTGCATACATTTGTGTAATGAAATGTTGAGTCAGAATGATGTTTTAAGACTATTGAAATTGAATGAAAATACATGCTTGAAACGCGTTGTTTTTCAAAAACTCATGATAGAAATGAATCTGTTACTAGAACCATCTCAAATTCAGAAGATTTGTGATAGTGTCGGAGTGAGTAGGAAAGGTTATAGAGCAATTTCAAAAGTTTGGTGTGAATTTTTAAAATTTAACAAAGTTAGAAGTTTTGGATTGCCTAGACCCCATCATGTAGGGAAGTTTCGGCTCTGCTTGAATAAGAAGATCACATCAGTATTTGGTGAATATAAACATATTCATGGTAACATGCCTTACAAAGTAGGAAAACAAAAGTTACATTTCACTTACAATGCATTTAACAACATATGGATAGATATTATTAAACTTCAAACATACATGGTTCAGTTCTATAATATAAAAGAACATGAATGTTCTGGTCTATTGAAATTTGTAATCAAACTTGATGAAGCTGAGCTTAAAAAACATCAAAAGATGGAGAGAATAAGTATTTCACTGATGAACAAAGCTTTGGACTATAGCCTTGGGAAATTGGATACTCCGTCTCTCAAAGTACAATCAGAAATGGAGTTATGGTGGGTTGGCTGTGCTCAAGTTCCATCTGAGAGCCATAAAACACTTAAATCGTTATTCTCACAGACAGACATTCCAAATGTTATCCAAAGGCATCATGCAGGAGAATTGTTGAATGTGAAAGACTACGGGAACTTTCAAGTTGAGTGGCATTTGAGTGGAGACCTAAAGACGCTCAAATGCATGTTTGGTATAAGTGGGGGAGCAAATTCTAAGTACCCTTGCTTGTACTGCATGCAATGCCCAGGCACAAATGGATGGATTTCTAGAGCTGAGGCTGAAGAGGCTCCTTCCAGACAAAATGGTATTCTTCATAACTACTCATCTTCTTCAATGATTTGGGATCCCATACTTCCAATAGCATTGACAAATGTACACATATGTACACTACATGCAGAGTTAAGAATCACTGACAAGATGGTCCGTCTTCACTTGGATTAATCATATTCTATCAAGCCTACAACTCTTGCAGATGAGTGCATTAAAAAATGTGAATGTCTTCTTTCAGAAATGGGATTTCATGGTGGTGTTTCATGGTGGTGATATTCATCTAAGA
The DNA here is from genome assembly GCA_020310875.1 of Ceratopteris richardii. Taxonomy (NCBI): domain Eukaryota; kingdom Viridiplantae; phylum Streptophyta; class Polypodiopsida; order Polypodiales; family Pteridaceae; genus Ceratopteris; species Ceratopteris richardii. The sequence continues at coordinate 90,613,915 of CM035407.1, read as the reverse complement.
AAAGATCCAAAGCTTTCACAAAATACAGGTGATGTACTAGAGGATGTCTCAATGGGAGGTGCAAAAGCAAGTAGATTATTTAGCAACCATGATGACAAACAACTAAATGCCATGTAGAATTGTTGGAAAAGATTTTGTGAGGTCACGAATAATGTAAAAAGCAAACCAGAAATGGCAAAAAAGAGAATGGAGGTGTGGGTCAAACTAGATAATCTTTTTAAGGTCATGAGGCAGCAGGTAACATCAAAAAGTTATGTGACAGATTTCTGAAAGGCGACCACAGAGCTTATAGAAACCATCGTAGAGGCATGGGGTGCCAAAGACATAACATACTACTTGGTGAGTTCCAAATATATTTTGTTCAATTTATTTATTTTTAATTGAAATAAAGATCTAATGAGATTCTTCTGCTCTTCTAGCATATTCTTCTTGTGCATGGTGCATTCTTTGCAGAAAAAGAACCACTTGCCATGTGGAACACCCAAGGCATGGAAAAATCTCATTATCAAGCAAGGACAAGCTTCTTTAGGTGTACAAGGAAAGGAGGAGGAGTAACAAAGAGCAATGCCTTCAGAGAGCTTTTTGATTGGTTCTTTAGAAGACAATTACAAAGGACCTCATGCCAAATATAATCAGAAGGATGTGACACCAACCAAAATCATCATGTATCAATATCACAAAATGAAAAAGACTACATTTCAAACAGAGCTTTAGTATTTGCAATGTTTTTTTATTTCTTTCATTTCATGTATGTACATTTCATGATGTATTAAGCTTTGAAAAGAAATATGTCTATTACCATCAGATGACTTTGACCGGAGAACTCTTCATGGATCAATAACAATTAATATTAGGCCATGGATCAGTTACACCAAAAAAGTTTGCAATGTCTTATATCACATTGGGCAATTTCTGTATATGTACATTTGTTGAGATATAGAATTTTGAAAAAATGAGGTCATTCCTTGAGCCTCTTCACAGAGCTTGGCTCTGGCAAATCACCTCTATATTTGAGGAACTCTTTTCTCCTGTATCCAGCAATGCTTTTTAAATCTGACACCCCTGCAGCCATTGCATAACTTGAATAACAAAGAAAGTATCTTGCCCTTGAAGCATTGAGTCCTGGGGCATATCCAAAAATTCTAAATGCAGCTGCTCTTTCAAGCAGCAAAACTCTCAAAGCATTAAAGGGTATTGGAGTAAAACCCATGTATTTTGATAGAGTCCTCAAGCAGAACAATGCAAAGTCTGGCTCCTCACTATAGTGCTTGTGAATAACACAAAAAGTGTCTGGGTTCAACTTTGGAAGATAGTGGATAATAGAATGAATATCCACCTTTGCTTTTCCTTTCTCTTCTATGGCTTTTCTTGTTCCCTTGCCCCTGCCAAGGTAATTTTCTTCATCCAATAAAGTTTCCAATAAAGTTAACTGTGGTAAATATGAAAAACAAGGTCAGATGAAGTGCAAGAAATCTTTTGGAGTCATGAAAAGTAACTTGAAACAATTAGACATAAAGCAAGAGACACGGTTGAATGAGTGGAATTCTTACAAGCCAGATATCTATAGTCACTGCTGCATGCATTTCCTAGACACGATCGATGCAAGCGATAAGGGCCAATGGAAAATATCCGATGGGCCTTATCGCTTGCATCGGTCATGATCAATTTCTGACACTTCTAATGGAGATCTTGGACAAATCCGATAGAAGGTAGAGGTTTTGCATCGGTCCCATCTCATATCCTTAACCTAAAATTCTTAAGAATATTTTCAACTGTATACCTTGACATCATCTGACTCATGTCCAAACACGACCGATGCAAGCGATAAGGCCCAATGGAAAATATCCGATGGGCCTCATCGCTTGCATCGGTCGTGATCGACTTCTCCCAGTCTAAATGGAGACCTTGGAGAAAACCCATTGCCCGCAACTCATCTCCTTAGCCTAAGAATCATGAGAATATATCTCCTTATCCCATCTCATATCCTTTCCTAAACACGACTGATGCAAGCGATGAGGCCCAATGGAAAATATTCGATGGGCCTTATCGCTTGCATCGGTCATGGTCGATTTCTTTGTCTTAAGGGAGACCTTGGAGAAAATTGTCATGAGAATATATTTTACTCTATACCTTGACACTAGAGATTTTGAATCGGTCCCATCTCATATCCTTAGCCTAAGATTCTTGAGAAAACAAGCGATAAGTGCCATCTCATATCCTTTCCTTAACACGACCGATGCAAGCGATGAGGTCCAACAGAAAATATTCGATAGTCCTTATCGCTTGCATCGATCGTCGTCGATTTCTCACTAAAAATGGGGATCTTGGACAAAAACTAAAATTATTAAGAATATATTAAACAACATACCTTGACCTCATCTTCCTCCTCGATGAGCTCTTTTGAGTCAATACAAATTGTTCCTTTGTCCTCAGCAACATCCAAGAATGAATAGCCGCACCCAAACGAGTATATTCCAAGTTGCTTCTGATGCTCATCAAAATCTTCATCAGCAAGTCTTGGCTTCTCTGAGATAGATTTCTCAAAGCATCTTGAAAGGGCTTCTGATGAATCTTTGAATTCTTCATTAGACAAATCCAAATCAAGACGCAGAAATTCTTCTTTTCTTTCTCCTTTCTCATTGATGAATCTCCTTGCAACTTCTTTTGACTCAGCTATAGCTGCAAGGCAGTAGTCCTCCCTTAGATTGAAAAGTTCTTGAATGTAAAAAAGAGGTATAAACTCTTTTTCGGAGATAAAGTAAAAAGGTAGATTTGGGAGAAGTAGGGACTTCTCAGACACTTGAACTTCTTCAGTTGGCTCCCTTATTGCAGTATGTGCTTTAAAAGTGGCCACATCAAAACCTTTGACCTGCTCTTCTTCTGCTTGGAGATTGATCTCCTCAACAATCTCCATGACACCTTTCATAGTTTTTGAGCTTCCCTCAAGCGTCAGCTCTACGGAAGGCTCGACTTCAACATGAACACTTTCCTCCTTTTCAACTGAGATGTGATCGAGCCATATCAAGAAGGCAATGTTTAAAGGGAGCAAGCAGCAATCCTTTTCATGCTTTGGGCATAAATCAAGCTTCCCTGGCAAAGGGGAAATCCTTTTGCATTTTCTTGTGATCTTTGCCCTATTTGTTGGATCCTTCCCAAAGATGTGAGGATGGACAAAGGTTTTCTGAGAAATAGAAAGGATGTTTCCATTGATCAACCCCAAGAAAATCTCCCATTCATCCTTAAGAAAATTTTTTGATTTCTCTAGGAGTTTTTCAAAATCAATTTTGGGGTTGAATATCGTCATTGCATCAGGAAAATAATCTACAGTTAAACCCTCTTGAACCATGAAATCAAGAAGTTTCTCTGATGGAGAGACAGTAAGGATCTCATTCATTCCCCCCATCTAAGCTGCAGCTTCACTTGTATGTTTATGAGGAGAACACAACCGATGCAAGCGATTACAGCGAGTCAATGTTGGTCAAACAGGGAAGATCGCTTGTATCGGTCCTGTTGGGGATGAAAACAAAAAAAGCATGTAACTGAGATGAATTCTCTGAAGGTTCAAAATTTGAATATCTGAAGGAAGTTGCTATTTATAGGCGAGGAGGGAGGAAGTAACGGTCGAATGATGTGGACCAATCACTGAGTGCCACGTGGTAGAGCGTACGGTGCCTGATTCAAAGATTGGATGATGTGGCCCAATCAAATTATGCCACATGGCAAAAGACATTGGAATTCACAACGGCTATATGACATGGACCAATCGACGAATGCACATGGCACCAATGGTCAACTCAATTTTGGGACCTATTTAAGCTTCCCTATTCATTTCTTTTATTTTTTTTGTCAACACTTTCCAAGCGTCGAGGTTCCATCGCCACCAAGTTTTCAAGCTGCTTCTTCACAATTTCTATAGAGAGCGCTCTCTGCAATAGGTAATATGGACACGACCGATCGAAGCGATCCGGGTACATCCGAGATTTTTGGATAACCCTAATCGCTTGGATTGGTCGTGTTTCTAAAATGGCATCGAGTCCTTGTATGCTTGAGTATTATGCATTGTAACCTATATTTGAAAGCAATTCGAGTATTATGTCTAAATTCAGGGACCACCGATGCAAGCGATAAGGGACATCCGAGCACCTACGGACGACTCTTATCGCTTGCATTGGTCGTGTCTCTGCAAGTGCAGAGTCATTGATCATAGCTTGCAAAATATGTTTTTTCTTAATGATACTTGATCAGGGACGACCGATGCAAGCGATAAGGGACATCCGGGCACCTACGGACGACTCTGATCGCTTGCATTGGTCGTGTCTCTGCAAGTGCAGAGTCATTGATCATAGCTTGCAAATTATGTTTTTTCTTAATGATACTTGAGTATTTTGCATTGTAAGATATATTTGAACTAGTATTGATTGATATTTGATGATGAATTCAAGGACGACCGATGCAAGCGATCAGGGACATCCGGGCATTTTCGGATGACTACTATCGCTTGGTTCGGTCGTGTCTCTGACATTCGTAAGAGTGCTTGATCAAAATTTTTGAAAGTAGGTTTCCTTTCTTTCCTATTTCTTGCCTTAAGACTCTCACTTTGTGCAGAGTATGGCTAGGACCAAAAAGACAGCAAGGAAGTTGTACCCTAAGGGTCAGGACCAGAATGCCCAGGAACAAAATGCCCAGGAGCAAAATGTCCAGGAGCAAAATCCCTAGAAGGTTGAAGGCAATGTATTAGACAAGCCTTCAAAGAAAAGGGTCAAATACCATGTAAAGTCTTTAAGGGAAATTAGAAGAGCTCAAAAGTCTGTGGGATTGTTGATCCCTAGACTTCCATTTATGAGAGTTGTCAAGCAGATCTCAGCCAACCTCTGTTCTTTGATGAAGACCTCATCCTTTGTCAATGTGAGGTGGCAAACTCAAGCACTGCTATGGCTTCAAGAAGCTGCAGAGGACTTTGCTATTGATTTTATGAATGATGCCTATTTATGTGTTGCTCATGCACATAGGGTAACACTAATGGCAAAGGATTATGTTATTGTTTCAAGAATAAGATATAAATTTGATAAATCTCTGGTTCCTATTGATCACCATGATAAAAAATTCTTCGATATTTTAAATATACCTCCAACTTGAGCACCCAAAACAACAGTTGTCATTGAAGAGATCAACCCTAAGGTCACTCATGATAATGAAACTAGAACTGCAGCGAATAGTGAGGAAGAGAGGAAAAAGCAGGGATTATTTACAGAGGAAAACGTCATCTTAACCTAGATTCAAAAGTTACAGAAAGAAAATAAAGAGCTCCTTAAGAAAGGAGATGGGCAGGTAATAGTTAATGTTGCAATGCCATGGCAAAAAGATTAGTTTCTTGACATTAGACCTGAAGACAACAAAATGTTGAGGGAGCTTCATGTTGAAATATCAGATAGTGTGGTCAACATTTCACTCAGGTATATCTAGAGACCTTAAAATGCTCTTGTTTTGCTTAATTTTCTAATTCCTTAACTGAATTTTTTTTTCTTGATTTGTAGGGTTCTTCTTCCACAATGTGAGGAAGCGGTTCAAAGAAAAGTATTTATTTTAGATCCTCTGGTGACACAGTGTTTTTTGCATGAACATGGAGATGCCAAGTCCTTTCTAGAGGATTTTACAGAAGAGGTAGAACGTGTTATCTACCCATATATTGAAAACTAAGTATTCATCTTCATTTTGGAAAGATATTTGTTTCATTTAAGAAAGTATATTTACATGCAACTCATTGACAGGGGCCATTGGAGTTTGATTATTGTTGAGTTCAATGCATATCAAGCTCTTTTCCTCAATTCTCTTCAATCACAACATGGGAATTGCAAAGTGTAAGTTGCTATACATTTTGTTGTTCTCTATTTTAGAGCCATGCCATCATTCTGATTTTTAGTTTACAATGTAGTGCTGCAAAGCTTCTCAAGATGCATATTGATCAGAATTTTCCTAGAATTGCTAAACTGAATGAACAAAAGCAATTTGGATACATACAAATTCATGTGCCATTGCAGAGAGACTCAACATCATGTGGCTGGAGAGTGGTTGCAAATGCTGTAAGATTCTTGGAAAGAAGGTTTTACAGTCCTGAATTGAATTTATCAGACTACCCAGATGCATGGATCATCTTGATCAGAGAGAGAGCAATAAATGGCATCATGAAACATGCAATCTACCCCTATGATCCAGACTCACCTCCACCCCCTCGACCTGATAAAAAAAAGTCTAAAGATAAAAAGAAAGGGCTTCCTATTCACTCACCATTAAAGCATGGGACCAAGAAAAAGAGTAAAGCTGAAAGCTCCAAAAAGGGACAGCAGCAACAGAGAAAACAGGGCTCCAAAAATGATAGAAAGGGTTGAATCATTTTTTAGTCTTAGATTGAAATCTAATGTAAAACCAACATAGGTTGGAAGATTTATTGATGTACAAATTGTATGTACTTATGCCAATCTTCATCTGGAAGATGGTCATTGTAACCATATTTATTTGCCTTTACAATATTTATATGCCTTGAGAAATATACAGTTGTATTGAACCTCTTGATAGTTAAACAAAAGTTCATTGCATGGTCCAATTCAATTTGTTCGTGTCACAAATATGACTACATTGTGGGTTTCTTACTTCATTATTGTTGGAAAGTTTAAATTGGAGAGGATACAAAAGAATATAAAGAATAAAGATTGACACGACCGATACAAGCGATACGGGGAATCGGAGAATTTTGGATTGCCCCTATCGCTTGCATCGGTCGTATTATCCATTTCAACATAGGATCCCCTTTTAGCAACCTTGCATGAGATGAGTTGTTGCTAGTTGTTTTTATACTCATGAGTGAAATCTTTACACAATTGAAGTCTCTCGCGGTAGTTTGCTAACACGACCGATGTAAGCGATATGGGCCATCCGACAAGTTCATATTGCACTATTCGCTTGCATCAGTCGTCTTCTCTAATCTCGTCTCCTCTGTTTTATGCCTTAAGTCATGCTCTTCATATTTTGAAATATCAAACCTTGGATTAGAATTTGCACCAGGTTCTCCACCCTCTCTTATATTACTTGTTATGTGTACAATGATATTTTCTCTTGCATTTCTTGAGGACAGAAAAGATGGATAGAGTCAAATTATTTTATTGAGACTACTGTGCACCTTTGATAGACTAAAATAGATCTCTTGTTCATCTAGAATCGACTTATGGAAGTTCCTGTATAATTATTTCTTAGTTGGAACCTCATCTGAATGTTATGATTAAACAAAAAAATGCCAAGATGAGTTTAGATGAAGGGGAATAATTGAAGTCATCAATTCACTCCTGCAAATAAAAATAAATGGAAATATGAAATAAAGGACCTAAAAAATATCTTAGAATGTCTTGGTTTATATTCTTATCATTGTACAATAAGAACCTCATCAAAATCTTGAAAGTAAATTACAAAATGCAAATATGAATTTAGACATTTAAAATTCATAATTCACCATCCTACAAAGAAAATTCAATGGAAGTATCAATAGAAGCTTCTATTAGAGGAAGATACATTATGTAAGAATGTGAGGGCTAACTTGTTACAATCTTAAGGGTTGGAATTTAATCACCCTTGGTGGCAGGCAACTCATGCAAGATAATGATTTCTCTGATCTAATGTTAACTATTGCATCATCAACAAATCTACACTGTGATGATACCTCATCAAGGTATTCTAGGAGCTCCCTTACATTTCTGAGATTCCAATTTGCAGTGACATTTATTTTCCTTGATTGAAAATCTGGATGAATCAATACTTCTAACTCAAATTCTGGACAGCGCTCCTCTGAGTCCAAAGCTATCCAAAGTCCAAGCTTTTTTTTCCACCTTCTATAGTCATATCCTAGAACCAGAGATTGTCGACATATTTGATATGAGATTGAAATAGAATTGGGACTAACTTTACATAAAATAATGTCACCTAGCTTTTGAACTTCTTTGCTATCCCATTCCCTACCTAAAACATCATCAATCTCTGAAATAAAGACTCTCCTATTCAACCACATTGTTTTTTTTTTCTGTAATAACATGTTTTTAAAGCATGCTACAAAGACATGAATAGGCAAAAACCATTGAATCTTTATCCTTCTCGAAATTCGGCCTGCTGACATTGCCTTTTGGATGTCAAATTTAATTTTGCATCGAAAACTTGAAACTGTTGAATGATCAGGAGCATCCCAATCTAATGAAGAGATGCAAGAACCAGGTACATGTACAAGATTTCCGTAAGAACTCCTCCCTGATGGCACTTGATAATCTGCATAATGGACAAATAACTCTATGCTATTGAAAAATTGAACAGATTTGTCTGCATACATGAGTTCTACATATTCCTTATGAAGAACTCTAAATGTTCCTGTTAAACATTCAACAGGTTTCCATTCCACAATATTGGAAGGAAAGATATCTGCAGTACAAAAACATATGTTTTATTATACAAAAACAACTGGAATGATAGAAGAGCATTGTCAAACTTCACTTACAGTACGAAGGGAATTGCATATGATTTTCTAGAACAAGATCCTTAGCGGTGTACACATGTTGTACTCGTGCAAACCAACCGCATCTCTTCAATTTGAAACTGAGAATACGTCCCTTCTAGTGGTTTCTTGTGTTGTCTCTTTTGGCACGCTTGACTTTATGGGCACCTCTCCAGCTAGGAAGCATAGTTACCCATTCATTTACTTTCACAGAAAGAGGTTTCCACAAAGAATCCTCTCTTCTATTGTAAACCTCACATGAGGTTACACAATTGGAAGGACGATGAGAAGAAGAAGCCATTTGAACTTAGAAGAAGAAGAATGTTCAAAGCGAGAAACCGACGTTCACAATTTTTGGCAATATTTATAGAGAAAAAGGCTTTGTACACGTGGAAACTTTTGATTTGATGTAAACCCTCTGGCTGAATGATCATGAAATTTTGTGAATCCAAAAATATTTCGTATCTTCAAAAATCAAGTCCTTCTTGGAAATTCGAGAATATGCTTTGTGTAGTGTGCCAAAGTATCTTTTTTTGCATCAAACCGAAAAATTGTACACTGAATACGAGACTCTTCATCCCTTTAGCGGTGCTTTTAGACAAAATTATATAAAAAAAAGAAATTCTTCATACAGTTAAAAGAGACAGCAATGTTATACTCTTGTACACGTGGAAAGACTCTATTTGTCAATTTCCTTAATCTCTCATTAGCAAACAGCCCCTTTTCGGCCATTTTTTGCCCTAATGTTTCAAAACTCTACCCAACAAAAATACATTTTACTGCTTTATCATCCAATTTTCTGTGATATTGTTCAGGCACTAATTGAGATCATGCCAAGCCTCATATGGAGTGATACACTACAGTGCTTTAGTGGGACACCTATTCAGTACATATGCTGCACACATGACAATCTCAAGCCAGAAACTATGTGGTAAAGCCTGACTCTTGACCATACACCTTGCCATCTCCATGAGTGACCTGTTCTTTCGTTCAGCAACTCCATTTTGTTGAGGTGTATACGGCATTGTACACTGGTGTTTTATCCCACGTTCAGCCAAAAATGCATTAAAATAGAAGACATATATTCCCCCCTCGATTAGAACAGAGGGTGCCCATTTTACATGCTGACAGATTTTCAGCCAAAACCAAAAACTCTTTGAAGCACATGAACACTTCGGACTTTGCCTTCAATGGATATACCCATGCATGCCTGGAAAAATCATCAATGAAAGTCACGAAGTAAAGATAATTCCCAAAAGAAGGTGTCTGCATAGGACCATATACATCACTATGTACAAGCTGCAATTTTTGAGTAGCCCAAACTGAACCATCTTTTGGAAAGGATGAATGCTGCATTTTGCCCAAAATATAGCCTTCACAAACATGTTTTCCAGGTGCCTCAAGTTTGGGCAAAGGGGACACCATTTTAGATTTCTGCAGGCGTAACAAACTAGCAAACTTCAGATGAACAAAGTGTGCATGCCAAAGCTTTGCATCTGACATAGCCTGAGAATCATTTACTGCACATGCCAAATCATTTACAAATCTTTCATAGTCTATGAGCTTATACAGCCCACGACATAAAATGCTAGAAGCAATAATCATATCGTCATTTGACAGATCATGAACTGTACCCCTGTCATCAACAAATTTCACAACCAAGCCAATCTTGGCTAATGTAGAAACTGATAACAGGTTCTTCTTGATCCCTGGCACAAATAAAGCATCTGACAAATTGAAGGAACTACCATCAGCAGTAGTCAAAATGATCTTACCAACTCCCATAACAGGATAAGAGGAGTTGTTGGCACATGTAACAGTATTCCTTGTAGGGGCAGGCTCGAGTGAAGAGAAGAAACTGCACTGCAAGGTAATATGTTTGGTCGCCCCACTGTCAAAGTACCAAACATTTGAGTCTACTGCAGACATGCACTGCTCATGAGAAGATGGGTCAAAACTGCAAACAGTAGTAAATGCCCATTCTTCTTCCTGCACAAGATTAGCAGACTCCATTTTTGGTGTAGAGGCTTCTGCAACAACCATTCCAACCTCTTTCTTCTTTGCCTCTTTTGTAGCCAGTTTTGGACAGCTCTTTATAATATGATCATTCCCTTTACAGTACTTACAAAACAATTTCTACTTTTCTAAATTTTTCTCATCTTTGTCTTGATTCTTCGAATGTGTAGCATTTGCAGATTTTTGCTTACTAGTGGAAGAGCTCCATTTTCCTTTGCCCTTCGACTAGCCAGGAAAGCTTGATCTGCAACATGCATAATGGACCTCTTCTGCCTAGACTGATCTTCCTACAACAGAACAGAGACTAACTCCTCAAATGACAAGGCGTTTGGATTGCCTTTCATCATCAACCGAAGAGTAGAAGCAAAACTCTGATATGAATCAGGAAGACCATTAAGAACGGTCTGCATAAGTGAGCTATCTTGTATAACCTCATCAGCAGAAATCAATTGTTCCTTCAAGTCTTTGATCTTTGTTAGGAAATTGTCATAGAATCAGCTTCATTCATGTGCTCACTCTCCAATTGCTTTCGGAGGTAAGCAACACGAGCCTCATTCCTAGCTTGGTACAATGTGGTAAGTGTATCCCAAGCATCCTTAGCTGTTCTGCAAGAGCGAATATGAGGAATAATGGCACGTTTGAAAGACAAAGCTATCAATGCATGTGCCTGGGCATCTCTGCCATCCCAACAAATCTGCTCTGCAGTAGGTGCAGCAAAAACTGCAGCACGAATAGGAATATGTAGAATATCATCATCTTCGACACCTTCTGCATCAGCTTCAGTACCTGCAGTTGTAATAGTTGCAGGTGTTATAGGACGTTTTTCAACACCTTGCACAATGTTCCATAGTCCTTTTGCAACCAATACATGTCGCATCATATGAGCGCACAATGGGTAGTTGGTACCATCCAACTTATCCTCAAAAGCCAACATACGAAATACATCACTGCTTTCAGCCATGGCCGGTGACTAAAATACCTTGATGCAAAAAATTGAGTGTATCTCAAAAAGTTGAACAAAACTGCCCAGACAAAATCTACTAGACCTGTAGCAGACTTTGAGACGCTTATACTGGCGAATAGAAACTGGTATATACCTTTGGCACAAGAAGATGAAATAGCCTGCACAAGCGCTGCGATAGTGCATTCGGAGGCCGAAACGAGCTCAGATCGCGATTTCGGCACAACAGAGCAAAGCGATTTTGATCTCGAAAACACATTGAGTATGCTCACCAAAATTCGTGCGATTCTGAGATCGAAGGAGTGTCACGGCACCCTAGATGAAGCAACGACTTGCTCTGATACCAATTGTTGGAGTTAGACGTCTGCGGAAGCACACGAACAGCACAAGGAAGAAGAAGAAGCTTGGAGCACAACACACAATACTGAATGTATTACTAGAGAATGTACAAAGATAAGTAGCCCATTAGGGCAAATAGGCGTATATACAAGCCGGGGAAAAAAACATCCTAAAGAGGGAAAAAAGTGCCCCGACGGTCCAAGTGTGTTCATACACATCACTACCTAAATATATCAACAATCTCTAGTAGACACAGATGTTTGGTACTCTAATAGATCATTTTGAGTACTACTGATGGTAGTTCTTTTACATTGTCGGATGCTTTATTTGTGCAAGGGAGTAATAAAAGATTATTATCAGTTTGAGCATTAACCGAAATTGGCTTGGTTGTGAAATTTGTTGAAGAAAGATGTACAGTTCATGATTTGTCAAATGGAGACATCATTATTGCTTTTGGCATTTTATGTCATGGGTTGTAAAAGCTCATAGATTATGAAAAATCTATGAATGATTCAGCATGTGCAATTCAAGATTCTCACGCTATGCCATATGCAAAGCTTTGGCATACATGCTTTGATCATCTAAATTTTGCTAGTTTCCTACATCTAGAGAAATCTAAAATGGTGTCCTCTCTACCGAAACTTGAGGCACCTAGTAAACATGTGTGTGAAGGCTGTAATTTGGGAAAAATGCAGCATTATTCCTTCCCAAAAGATGGTTCAGTATGCGCTACTAAAAAATTGTAGCTTTTTCATAGTGATGTTTGTGGCCCTATGCAAACACCTTCTTTTGCAAATGACCTTTCCTTCGTGACTGTCATTGATGATTTTTCCAAGCATGCATGGGTATATCCATTGAAATCAAAGTCCAAAAAGTTTATTTTCTTCAAAGAGTTTCTAGTTTTGGCTGAAAATCTATCAGCATGTAAAATGTGCACCCTCCATTCTGATCAAGGGGAGGAATATATATCTTCTGATTTTAATGCATTTCAAGCTAAACGTGGGATAAAACATTAGTGTAGAATGTCATATACACCTCAATAGAATGGAGTTGTAGAAAGGAATACTAGATCACTCATGGGGATGGCCAAGTGTATGGTCAAGGGTCAGGGTTTACCACATAGTTTTTGACTTGAGGTTGTTATGTGTGCAACGTATGTACTCAATAGGTGTCTCACTAAATAATTGCATTCTATCACTCCATATGAGGCTTGGCATGTTTGCAAGCCATCTGTTGCTCATTTGCATGTCTTTGGTTGTCTAGCATATGCATTAGTGCTTGAACAACAATGCAAGAAGTTGGATGATAAAGTAGTGAAATGTGTTTTTTTTGGTAGAGTTTTGAAAGCAAAGGCTATCATCTATATCATCCACAAATTAAACACATTTTGGTTAGTCGTGATGTTGTTTTTGTGGAAGATGCAATTCATCCATTACTTTCATGTACTAAGGAGACATCAGTTAGCTCTAAAGATGTGTATGAAACTTTGCTTCCTCTTTTTACAAGTGGACAGTCTAATGTTGGTCCAAATGAGTGATTTCCCAACCTTTGCAAGCTCCAATATATGATGTAGATCATTCCATTTCTGATGCAGATTTACATGATGCGCTTATTGATGAGAGATCTAATATAGAGGAGGCACAACTATGCATAAATGGTTGGTGCAGACTTTGTGAGAATGCAAATTAGATGCACCTCTATCATATCATACTTGTTTAGGCTCTCATAGTGCTCCTTTTCCATAATATTGCTATGCTATGGCTACCTCTAGTCTATGTGATGGGAATGAGCCTGTTTCATTTGATTAAGCACACAATTCAAAAATTGGATGGAAAGTATACAATCAAAATATGATGCTATTATGAAAAATGGTACATGGTCTTTATGTGACATGCCTCCTTGCAAGAAGGCCATTGGCACTAAGTGGGCATACAAGCTGAAGGATAAGCTTTATAAAACAATTGATAGGTATAAGGCTAGGCTTGTTGCAAAAGGTTATGCTCAAGATAGAGGGATTGATTTAGATGAGACCTTTGTTCCTACATGTGGAATGACTATTGTACGTAGCATTTATATGTAAGCCACCGGATTGGCATTCTGTATTTTCATAATTCCTATATTTTCCTATCCCGCGCGAACCGAAAGGTTTCATATTCCGCACGAACCGAAAGGTCATGTGAAGAGATGTATCTGCTTATCAACTAATAAAAAGACATTGCGGTGACGCTTCGGTAACGACTGAGTGGTTGTGGAGAAGCCGTAGTGCAGTGTTCGTGAAGTCTGAGTATTGTCGTCCTTACCTTTGTTTAATTTCATTAATTTGTGATTAACACATAAGGTTCTATTGTCGATATACGTCTGTGCGATAGTAATCAGTAATTGCTATGTGACGCACTGTGAACAGTATTAACCTGAGTATGAACAGTAAATCTGTGAGAGGACTAACCAGAGTCTTAACAGCAATTCGTACATGCGGAATGACTATTGTACATAGCATGGTTGGAATGTACATCACTTGGATATGAAAATGGCATTTTTGAATGGTGACTTGCATGAAGAGTGTATATTTTTCAGCCTCATGGTTTCGTGCAAAAAGGGCATCAAAACAAAGTTTGCAGGTTGCAAAAAGAATTATATGTTTGAAGCAAGCACGACGTGATTGGTATGAAAAGATACATGCCTACTTGATTGCACACAATTTTGAGAATAGTCCAACTTGTTGGTGCAAGACAACCATCAATTGATGTCATGGATAAAGACTTGAAGTCAAAAGATGAAGAAAAGATCAACAAATGAAGTTTTAAGATAGGGCATATTCAAGGAATGAAGACTTGTATACATATGTACATTAAACTTGTAGTTAGCTCACTTATACCTTTGTTATGGTCATGAGCTTGTACATATATGCCTATATATACAAGTAGAAAGTCGGGACAAGTATAAAAGATCATGAGATGAGAAGAATTAGAAGTTGTAAGAATCATTAGAAACTTTAGAAGTGAGGAAGATCTCTCTCATCATTCAGATGTAAATGTTCTAACTAGAAGAAAACGTTGCACCCGATATTTCGATGTGTTCTCCTTAGCTGTTTGATCATTTTAGGAATCCTTTTGTAGATGTCTAATTTCATATTTAATGCTTCTATGGTTAATATTTGAGAGCCTAATTGTAAACAGGCTGAGAGAATTATGTGTAGGAACATTTGTATGTGAAGAAGTGATGAGTATCTTCTGAAACAGGCGCAATCTTGATGGTCAAAGAATTGATTAAATCTCAGTGCATAGTGTAAAATTTTACATAAACCAGAAGTCAAAATCTAAGTTGGAAGGTAAGCCATCTATGGCTAAATGCATTTTATTAAACAAATTGTAGTTTGGGAGAACCATGCATTAGAAGTTGTAGGTATCAAAATCGACTATACAGGAGGACAGTTTCAGACATATGCTTGATATAGAAGTGTTATAACATCAAGGATACCTTGTTCTTTTGGAGATTAACATTCTCCATCAGTGGTATCAGAGTAGCAATCAACAAAATAGAAGAAAGGAGGACCCCGACTGCTGCAGTTATATAGGAATCAACATTTGAAGGTTCAAAAGGTGAAAGCTTAAAGGGAAAGCTTGAGAAGGAGACCTGAAGCTATCAAAAAGATCAAAAGGAATTTCATTCAAAGTAAAGGTACACTTATTCCTCATAAAGCTTGAAGAATTTAATACACAGGTGAAGAAAGAATGGGAGATTCTCTTCAGATAGAGAAATTGGATAGAGAAAACTCTCCATCTTGGTCAATGAAGCTCATCTCATGAGCAAAGACCTGATAGGTTACATCACAATTGAAGAAGAAAACCGGAATTTAGAGATCCTAGTGTTCCAACTAGGGATGAACTCTCAGATTTGAAGACTTGGATGAAGAACGATACTCAAGGAAGGAGCATTATCTACATGGGAGTCAATGACTACTTGCTACCTCATATTAGAGGACTTGAAAGTGCAAGTGACGTGTGGAATGTTTTGGAGGATCATTTCCAAAATACTACAAAGTCAAGAAAGGCATCTTAATGGGCAGAGTTCACTACATTTAAAAAGAAAGCTTCTCAATCCATTTTTGATTATGTAACAAGGATGGACATTGCAGATGCATTAGAGGCAGTTGATGAAGATATTGAGGAGGACAAATTGGTAAGGCAAATCCTCACAGGTTTGAGAGGAGATGAGGAATGGAAGCCATTCATTTTGTCTACTGAATTGTCACTAGATCATTTCACTCCTGATTTAAATCAGTTGCTAGGACATATGTTAACGTTTGAGCAGGATGTCAAAGGTGATGTTGATAGGTAACTCTACAAGAGGTAGTTCACAAGTGAACTTTACATAGTCTTCATTTTAAGGCTTTTTCTATGACTTTGTGGGACTCAAGCCAATACTTAGGCTTGTCATAGACTTGCTCCAACAGCTCCCCCTCAAGCCAAGTATGCTTGAGGTCTTCAATCTTCCAAGATTACCTGCAAACCAATCATAGCCTTGAATTTGCAAAGCTTTGTACCATCCAATGCTTTGGTTAGAATATCTACACATTGTTGATGAGTGGACACATATGATATTTGAATCTCTTTGCTTAGAACCTTTTCTCGTACATAGTGATAATGAACTTCAATATGTTTAGTCCTTGCATGAAAAATAGGATTAGCAGCCAAATGAATAGAACTCATATTGTCACAAAAAATAGTTGGAGTTCCAAACTCCAATCCAAGATCTTTGAATAATGTCTTCATCCACATAGCTTCTTGTGTAGCTATGGCAAGACCTCTATATTCAGCTTCAGTAGAAGAGAGAGCAACTGTGGGTTGCTTCTTGGATGACCATGAAATAAGCTTTGAACCTGCAAAGGTAAGATAACCTGAAGTGCTCCTTCTATCTTCCTTGGAGCCAGCCCAATCTCCATCAGAAAATAGCTTCAAACCTAAATCAGATACATAAGGATAATAAAGTCCTTCATTTATGGTTCCTTTGAGATACTTGAGAATCCTTTTGGCAGCATCCATGTGTGGTTTCCTTGGTGTGTGCATAAATTGACTTAGCACACTCACACTGTAACATATATCTACTCTTGTCAATGTGGCATAGTTGAGACTACCCACTAGACTTTGATATGATGTGATGTCCTCTATGAGTTCACCTTCATGTGAGCTCAATTTGTGATTGACCTCCATTGGAGTACCTGCAATCTTACAATCTTGCATCTTGAATTTTGCCAACATGTCCTTAATGTACTTTCTTTGAGTGAGAAACAAACCATGATCTTTGTAGACAACTTCCAAACCTAGGAAGTAGGTAAGTGAACCCAAATCACTTATCTTGAACTCTTCTCTCATCTGATCTTTGATCTTCTTCATACCATCTGCATCATTTCCTGTCAATATAATATCATCTACATATACACATAGGTAGATGACCTCGGAATTACTCTTTTTAATAAAGAGTGAAGGATCTGCCTTGCTTGGTTGAAAGGCTTTGTCCTGCAAGAATGAAACAAGCCTGAAATTCCAAGCTCTTGGAGCTTGCTTGAGACCATACAATGCTTTGTTAAGTTTACACACATAATCAGGATAAACTTGATTCTCAAAACCAGGTGGTTGTGCCATATATACCTCTTATGTTATCCAACCATTCAAAAATGCATTCTTTACATCTAGTTGAAGTATCTTCCAATTCTTGGAAGAGGCAATACTAAGCAAAACCCTAATAGTAGGCATCTTTGCCACAGGAGAGAAAGTCTCCTCATAATCAATTCCCTGAGTTTGTGCAAAGCCTTTTGCTACAAGCCTTGCCTTATACCTGTTAATGGAACCATCAGAATTCTTCTTGAGTTTATAGACCCATCTTGAGCCTATTACCTTCATGGATGACGTCTTGGGCACCCTTTGCTAGGACACCTATTAAGTACATATGTCACACACATAATAGCCTCAAGCTAGAAGTAGTGTGGCAAAACCTGGCTTTTGACCATATAGCTCCCATTTCCACAAGAGAACTATTCATTCTTTCAGTAACTCCATTTTTTTGAGGTGTATACAACATTTTATACTGATGTTTTATCCCATGCTTAGCCAAAAATGCATTAGAATCAGAAGACATGTATTCCCCCCTCCATCAAAATGGAGACTGCCCAATTCAAATGCTCATAGATTTTCATTTATAACCACGAATTGTTTGGATCACATAAGCAGTTTGGAATTTGCTTTCAATGGATACACCCATGCATGCCTGGAGAATTCATCTATAAAATTGATGAAGTAAAGGTAGTTCCAAAATGAAGGTATTTACATAGGACCACAGACATCGCTATGAACAAGCTGCAATTTATGAGTAGCTCAAGTTGAACCATCTTTTGGGAAGGAGGAATGCTGCATTTTGCAAAAAATATAGCCTTCACAAACATGTTGATAAGGTGACTCAAGTTTTACCAAAGATGACACCATTTTCGAATTTCTAAAAGAAAACTAACAAAATTTAGATGACCAAAGCATGCATGCCAAAGCTTTGCATATGAGATAGGCTAAGAATCTTGAACTACACATGCTGAATCATTCACAAATTTTGCATAGTTTATGAGCTTATATAGCCAAGTACATGGAATGTTATAACCAATAATAACATCACCATTTGGGACATTATGAATTGTACATATGTCATCAACAAAGTTCACAACCAAGCCAATCGTGGCTAATGCTGAAATTGAAAATTTGATTTTTCTTAATCCCTAGCTCATATAAAGCATTTGACAATGTGAAAGAACTACTATAAACAATAGTCACAATGAGCTTACCAACTCCCATTATAGGATAAGAGGATTTGTCAGCACATGTAAAATTATTCCTTATAAGGGCAGGCTCAAGTGAACTAAAGAAATTATGCTACAAGGTTCTATGTTTAGTTGCCCCATTGTCAAAGTACCAAACATCTAAGTTTTTTGCAAACATACATTCTCATGAGAAGATGGGCCAAATCTACAGACCATAATAAATTCCCATTCTTCACTCGAAACAAGATTACCATACCTTTATTAGGTGTAGAGGCCTGTATAACAACCATTCTAGCCTCTTGCTTCTTTGACTCTTTTGCAATCAGTTTAGGACAACTCTTTATGATGTTATTGTTTTCCTTACAATATTTGAAAAACTATTTTTGCTTTTTGTTGTCTTCTCATCTTTTTCTTCCTTCTTTGATTCTACAACATTAGCAGATTTATGTGTACTAGTGGCCGGACACTAGGTCTGGACAGGGCCAAAACCACTCAAAGAACTATAAAAAGGGCTAGAGAGATCATTTTTGAGGTTAGCTTGTTATAGATTTGAGCTTTGTGTTGAGCCCATAAAAGTCATATTGGTCAAAGTCAACTACAATCAAAGTCAACTATAGTCAAAGTTAAAAGGTCAAAGTCAAAGTAGTCAAAGACAACAAGTTCAAGGTCAAAAATCAACATGGGCAAAGTCAAAATGTTCGAAGTTCAGGTATCAAAGTGCACAGGTAGTGCACAATTAATTGTCCACAAAGGGTGAATTGGAGAAAGTGGTTGCAGGTTGCAGAGATATTTCTCTAATTTCCCTAAGGTTCAAAATGTTTTTAAAAGTGTTTGGAAGGTTCACGTGAACCCTCTCTTAGGTGCACAAGTGTAGAATTAAAAGGCAAAATGTGAAGGTATGTGAAAAGTATGTGAAGTGGCAGCGTACGCAGAAGTCAAGTATGGCCCCCCAATTAAAAAGTTTGTTTTAGTCTAAAGTCACTACAGGACAAAACAGGGATTCGTTGGCTGCCCACTTTGGAGAAAATCTTGGGACATCAAAGTGAGCACCAAGATACTCTTGCAGTTAGAAGCAGAAGTGAATCGACACTCAAATCAAGGCAAGGACTATTCTTGGACCAAGCAAGTGTAAGCAAAGGGAGCATAGTCTAAGTGAGAAAGAGAGAGAAGTGCAAGGGTCACACAGTGTGCGATGCAGAGAAGTGAAGTGCACGGTGTGCATGAAGAGTGACATAAAGATGGATGGCAAATTCAGATCAGAACTCTTGCAGATAATTGATGAAGTGTCCATGACAAGTTTAGTGGCAAAGCCTGATGTTATGCAGAAAGATAAAATTTTAGGTGAAGCACCCCTCACAGATTATAAGAGCCCTCGGCGAACAGTTTCTATCAAAGGTCATGAGTTTCAAGGAGTTATTGTGGATGGTGGTTCTGGCATTAACTTGATGCCTCAATATACCATGAAAAAAATTGGACTGCACCCTTCAAGACCTGCCAACTTCATTGTAACAATGGCAGACCAAAGCATAGTAAAGCCTATGGGAGTGGTCCCTGGAGTCCTAGTCAAGATACAAGGTACCATCTTTAACTTGGATTTTGTTGTTTTAAGGTTTCCAAAGGTAGAAGGAAGTTTCCCTCTGCTACTTGGGAGACCTTGGTTAAGGCATGCCAATGTACTACATGACTGGGGTAAAGACACAATGTGGGTAAAGCAAGAGGGGAAAGAGTTACAGTAGATAATTTTAGAAGAAGGACCAGACAACCAAAGACATACCATCATGATGTAGACAATCGGTATTTGTATGGAAGAAGAATTCTTGGACAACCCAGAAGCACATTTATTTGAAGAAGCAAATTTATATGAAGATGAAAATATGTTGGCCTGGCTTCATGCAGAAGACCCATCTTCCTGCTATGGAATTTTTCCAAACTCAAGTAGAGAGGGAGAATATGAAGAAAGAGAGGACATCATTCAGGTTACTGATTCGAGTGAAACAGTCTCAGTCAAAGGCCATAACAGAGAGAAGAAAAGCAAAGCCCTTAAGTGCAGTAGTGATGAAGCTACTCCAAATCATATGTCAATGGCCACTTTTTAATGGATACTGGTATGCATTAGGGGAAAAAATGAACCCCCCTTGGGCCTTTTAGATTAAGAGCTTATTAAGGATCCACCAATGAGAGAAAGGCAGTGGCCATAGTCTAGTTCCTTGAATTCCTAGAGTAAGCATAGGCTTCCATGGTTTTAGATTAGTCAAAGGCATGAAAACAACCACATGTGCGTGGTTTTGTTGGCGTGGCTGGTTTGGAAGGTCATGAAAATGCATATCACCCCTTGGATGGCTCAAGGATCCAAGGGTATACATTGTTTTGCAAAAGTCAAGGCGCAGTGGATTATGAGCCCTTTGATCAACTCGAGATTGTGTGGTTGTGATGCATTTGTCATGGGAAAAGGCACTTACACATGTGAACTGTTGGATTGAAGCCCTCATCTAATGGAGGACATTTAGGGAACAGAGGAAAAGCGCCTTTTTCTATGCACCATTGGATTGATGATAGATCTAATGGCTCAAGAACACTCATCTCCTGCAAATTGCACATTTGCATCTATGCCCTTAGATTGAGGTTCCATCGGACGCTCGAAATTGAATGGCGCATTTTGAGTTTCGAAATTGTTTGTCCTCCCTTGGATTGGATGCTCATCCAATGGTCCATAGTCCCCTGAAAGCATCCGATCAGCCCCATTTCTGCTCTTCCATTGGATTTCGTAGAGATCGGACGCTATCGATTGTTGCAGAGCCTGTGCACAAGAACCCACAAAGTCATGCGCATTAACTCCATGCTCCCCACTCGTTTGAACAGTAGCCGTTGATTTAGAGCATCCAAAGGCCATGATTTTGTGTGTTTCAGTACTCCATATGCAAAATTGAACAAATGTTAATTTATTCTACAATACCACTAGTGGTTTAGGATGTCCCTTAATCTCCAACAAACTTAATTTTAATCCCTCAAAATTAGGGATCCTTACAAGGCCCATCCAGGGCTCATTTTTTCCCCTAATGGGATTTCATCTGTTATGTCAATTTTTATGATATTAAGTGCAGGGCTTTACAAGGATATGGAAGGAGTACCTGCAAGTATTTGGAAACAGAGGGTTCCATTGGATGAAGAAGTTGGAATAGTCAAAATGAAATTTTTCATATTAAATTATAAAGTTGCTGAAACAGAGATACAAAAGATGTCGTATGGAGGAGATAATAATTTACTGAAGGATTTAGGATGGCCCTATCAAATCGTCAATACGCCCAAAATAAAGAAAAAACAAATGAAGTGCAGTACAACTGGAGATTATGGAGGAGTTTCTCTTAATCAACATATCAAGGCTCAAGGCCCATCATCAACACAACTGAAGATTTATGGATCACCTGGCACCTACAAAATTTGTCCAGGTTGTACATAGCCTTCTCATTTCATTTTGCTTAAGTTTTAGTAGTTTTTATCTTTTTTTCATGCTTGCTTCTTGACTTTAGCAAATTAAGCAACCATTTCTTATCCCTTTGCATAAGTACAAATTTTGGAAATTTTTGGGAATTTTAGGAATTTTTTAAAGCATTTTTAGAATTATTCTAGCATTTCTCATCCTTTTCAAATGTCTTTTTTCTTACCAAATTGGAGGAATCAAGGATGATCTCTATGGTTTTGAGTGAGGAAATTGGCCTATACCTATCGGGGATTTTTTGAGAATTATTTCAGAATCTTTTTGCATTTTTTTTATTTCTTCAGGATTTTTTGTTCTATTTTAAATATTTTCCAAAAAAAAACCCCATGGAATTTTTTTCAAAAAAAAAAGAGAGAGAGCAAAAAAAAAAATCTCTCTCTCTCTCTCTCTCTCTCTCTCTCTCTCTCTCTCTCTCTCTCTCTCTCTCTCCTGCCCCCCCTCCGCCACCCCTTTCTTTTATTTTTTAGTTTTTATTTTAAGATCTTTGTTATTTTTCTTTTTTATTTATTTATTTTTTATTTATTTCTTTATTTATTTATTTATTTTAATTTTCATTTATTTTATTTTAATTTTATTTTTATTTTTATTTTTTTATTATTGTCAGCTTCCAGAACGTGCGTGTTAAACCCAAAAAAAAAGAAATAAGAAAAAAGAAAACATTTTCTTTTTTATATCATTTTAAAAATATATATTTTTTTCATTTTTATGGTTCAAACATTTTGGCTTTGGATTGCACCTCAGATGGCCAATTTTTACAAAACTGGGGTCATTTTCATATATTTTGGCACCTTTGGATTCATTTTTTGCATTAAGTTTTCCAAAATCCCACCTTTTCTCTGACTTTTGGTCAAAACCCACATGTTTTGAGCACATTTATCACATGTTTTTATTTTACTGCATGGTCCACATGGTCTATTCTCACTTTTTTTTACCTTATGTTTAACAATTTTCCATATGCACCCTTTGTAGCTCTACTGTTTGGTTATTTCGGCCTTCCCTAGACCCCATAATCCTACTCCCTCACCCTCCCTTTACCCTTCTAACCAGCAACATCCTTACCCCTCCCTGCCCTATCCATCTCAGCCCATCAACCCTCCCTTTCCCCCCTTCCTTCCCTCCCTCCCCCCGTCCTTCACTCCTTTCCCATTCTGCATCAAATACACTTTTGGTTCTTCTCTGGTGCTTGTTCTCTCCTACTGCTAGTGGACTTGGTAGCTGCTCAAGTGTCCTTTTGAGATTTTGCAGCATAAGAATCATGGTGTCATCTTTGCTTAGAGCACATTAGGTGGTGGGCTTTGTGTTGAGCCCATAAAAGTCATATTGGTCAAAGTCAACTACAGTCAAAGTCAAAGTGGTCAAAGTCAACAAGTTCAAGCTCAAAAGTCAACATGGGCAAAGTCAAAGTGTTCGAAGTTCAGGTGTCAAAGTGCACAGGTAGTGCACAATTAATTGTCTACAAAGGATGAATCGAAGAAAGTGGTTGCAGGTTGCAGAGGTATTTCTCTAATTTCCCTAAGGTTCAAAGTGTTTTTAAAAGTGTTTGGAAGGTTCAGGTGAACCCTCTCTTAGGTGCACAAGTGAAGAATTAAAAGGAAAAATGTGAAGGTATGTGAAAATGCAAAATGTGAGGAATCCCAAGCAGAGGAATTGGATCAGCTACAACAGGAGGAACTCAAAGGGGGTGGCATCAAGAGTAGACTTTGGTGTACCATGTGTAGCAAGCAAGATCATATAGTAAGAGAATGTCCTCTGTTAAGTCTGACTTGCCACCCGCCCCCCTCCCCCCCGCCGCACCTTTTTTTTATTTTTTAGTTTTTATTTTAAGATCTTCGTTATTTTTCTTTTTTATTTATTTATTATTTATTTATTTATTTATTTATTTATTTATATATTTATTTTAATTCTCGTTTATTTTTCTTTTTTATTTATATATTTATTTTAATTCTTTGTTATTTTTCTTTTTTATTTTATTTTTATTATTATTATTATTTTTTTCTTATTGTCAGCTTCCAGAATGTGCGTGTTAAACCCAAAAAAACAGAAAGAAGTTTTTTATTTCATTTTAAAAATATATATATTTTTTTCATTTTTTTGGTTCAAACATTTTGGCTTTGGATTGTGCCTCGGATGGCCATTTTTTACAAAACTAGGGTCATTTTCATGTATTTTGGCACCTCTCGATTCATTTTTTGCATTAATTTTTCCAAAATCCCACCTTTTCTCTGACTTTTGGTAAAAAACCACATGTTTTGAGCACATTTATCACATGTTTTTATTTTACCGCATGATCCACATGGTCTATTCTCACTTTGTTTTACCTTATGTTTAACAATTTTCCATATGCACCCTTTGTAGCTCTACTCTTTGGTTATTTTGGCCTTCCCTAGACCCCATAATCCTACTCCCTCACCCTCCCTTTACCCTTCTGCCCAGCAACATCCTTACCCCTCCCTGCCCTATCCATCTCAGCCCATCAACCCTCCCTTTCCCCCCTTCCTTCTCTCCCTCCCCCCATCCTTCACTCCTTTCCCATTCTGCATCAAATACACTTTTGGTTCTTCTCTGGTGCTTGTTCTCTCCTACCGCTAGTGGACTTGGTAGCTGCTCAAGTGTCCTTTTGAGATTTTGTGGCATAAGAATCATGGTGTCATCTTTGCTCAGAGTTTTGGCTGTAGCTCTCCGGGACAGAGAGCACATTAGGTGGTGGGCTTTGTGTTGAGCCCATAAAAGTCATACTGGTCAAAGTCACCTACAATCAAAGTCAACTACAGTCAAAGTCAACTACAATCAAAGTCAAAGTGGTCAAAGTCAACAAGTTCAAGGTCAAAAGTCAACATGGGCAAAGTCAAAGTGTTCGAAGTTTAGGTGTCAAAGTGCACAGGTAGTGCACAATTAATTGTCCACAAAGGATGAATTGGAGAAAGTGGTTGCAGGTTGTAGAGGTATTTCTCTAATTTCCCTAAGGTTCAAAGTGTTTTTAAAAGTGTTTGGAAGGTTCAGGTGAACCCTCTCTTAGGTGCACAAGTGAAGAATTAAAAGGCAAAATGTGAAGGTATATGAAAATGCAAAATGTGAAAAGTATGTGAAGCGGCAACGTACGCAGAAGTGAAGTATGGCCCCCCAATTAAAAATTTTGTTTTAGTCTAAAGTCACTACAGGACAAAACAGGGATTCGTTGGCTGCCCACTTTTTGGACAATCTTGGGACATCAAAGTGAGCACCAAGATACTCTTGTAGTTAGGAGCATACGTGAATCGACACTCAAATCAAGGCAAGGACTATTCTTGGACAAAGCAAGTGTAAGCAAAGGGAGCATAGTCTAAGTGAGAAAGAGAGAGAGAAGTGCAAGGGACACACAGTGTGCGACGCAGAGAAGTGAAGTGCAAGGTGTGCATGAAGAGTGACTAAGGAAGTGTGCAGAGAGTGCTAAGCTAGTCATCCCAAGGATCCCAAGGTCCCATTGAAGCTGTGTGCGTGCCGACAAAAGGTGTCCAACCCTCCCCCTTATTGGTAGCTTGGAGCAAGGTGTGCACAAGTGCAGGCTTGGACAAGGTAGGTCTCGTGTAGAGAAGGCCGGCAACAACAAGACCCTTGGTATTTGGTATTTTGTGATTGATCACTCTGTGGGATTTTGCACAGAAGTATTGGTTTGTATTTTGCATCACCATTGTATTTGTCTTCTTATAATCAAATCGACAAAGGCTTCCAGTGTATCTTTCTTCTTGTCTTTCCCTTTTCTCCTACAAACACTTAAATCCCTTCTTCTCCAAGAATCCCCCAAAAAAATTTGGCACGCCCGGTGGGACTCCAAGGAGATTTGAGCATAGGAGAAGACAACAAAGTGTAGAAGAAATCAAGTGCTGACAGTGCTACTTCATTGGACTTCATTGGATCAAGAGGTAAATTTTCATATTAACTCTCTTAGTCTAAGAGGACTATGAACAACTCATGACTGCAACCCGGTCCCAAACATTGAGGGTCACCTATAAGCAAACAAGAAGGAAGGCTGTTAGAAGATCCTCCAGTCCACTTTTGTCAACCTCATCAGTAAAGAGCATGGCATGGCAGGTAGACTTAGAAACCTTACTATCAAGATTCAATATAAAATTTCCTTCTTTCAAAGGCCTAGCTCAGGAAGATCCGAACGAGCATATTAGAAGGTTTTTAGCACTATGCAAAACTAGAGGCTTAATGGGAAGAGAGGATACCTTCTTTATACTCTTCCTTGCCACATTAGAAGGATTAGCAAATAAATGGTTCAGCTAGTTTGCTGAGAACCATTTTACGACTTGGTACTTAATGAAAGATGCATTCAAAACTCAATTCCAGCATGGAAATACTACAGAAATCATCATAGAGGAATTAGAAAACTTGAGACTGAGTCCAGGTGAAAAATTTCCAGAGTTTGTAACTAGGGCCAAAGCACTAATGGCTAAGTTGCCTGATCCTCCACATGATTTCTTTGTTAAGAAATGGTTAGCTAAGCCACTTCCAGTGACCACCCAATGTAAAATCAAGGAATTAGTGCTGCCCACAGCCTCCATAGAGGAGTTCATCAACATAGCTACATGGCTGGAGCCGATAAGGCAATAGTATGGAGCCATTTCTTATCAACTACCCTATTCTACAGAAATGGAGGATCTAGTAATCCAGCTAAGGAAAGAGTTGGAGGGCTTATAAAGGAATAGGTCCCTCAAAGAGGAGGAGAATGCTGTTACTCAATTGAGGAGGGAGATTGCGGCATTAAAGCTCCAAAAGGAGGAGGTATCCCAAGCAGAGGAATTGGATCAGCTGCAACAGGAGTTGTAGGAACTCAAAGGGGTGGCATCAAGGGTGGACTTTGGTGTACTATGTGTAGCAAGCAAGATCATATAGTAAGTGAATGTCCTCTGTTAAGTCTGACTTGCCAACTTTGGAGGAAAGTTGGTCATGAGGCGTAGGAATGCCAATCAAGAGGAATGCTTGCAACAACATATTGGGCACAAGGAGGAGCCCTACCACCAGCAAATGTGATGGCTGCTGCACCGAATCAAGGTAACAATTACAACCCTAGACAGAGGGATAACTTTGGAAATGGGCCGAGGAGGCCAATTATCTGTTTCAGATGTGGAGAATGTGGGCATTATCAAAGTAGGTGCACTCTACCAGAAAATGCCCCTCCTTGCAGGAACTGCATAGAGGCTAGAGACCAATATACTAATTGTTGTCCTAAGAACCAAGCATCTTCATCTGGGCCCCACATTCAAATGATTTATGTGTGCAAAGAAGAAATGGTAGATCAAGCCAGGGTGCAATCACCATCTACCAAGGTGGTGCAATTAGAGGAAATTGAATCTTTTACAGTGCAGACAAGAAGCAAGGGGAAGACTCAAGTGGAAATAGGTCAAGAATCAAGGATTAATGGA
The DNA here is from genome assembly GCA_020310875.1 of Ceratopteris richardii. Classification (NCBI taxonomy): domain Eukaryota; kingdom Viridiplantae; phylum Streptophyta; class Polypodiopsida; order Polypodiales; family Pteridaceae; genus Ceratopteris; species Ceratopteris richardii. The sequence continues at coordinate 90,586,369 of CM035407.1, read as the reverse complement.
TTGAACAAAGGTAAAGAGACACCTGAAGACAAAGCCACCACATGTGCAGACACAAGGCAAAAAGAAAATCTCATAGGTACCAGTGATGCCATTGGACATGCATTCAATAGGGCTCATGAGGAGTTTGATAAGTCATTCGGAGCCCATGCTCCTAAGGAATCAAAAGCTTCCAGACTACTCAAGTCCATGAAAAAGGAGGTAAGTATTTTTGAGTTAATAAAGATGGATGGAAAATTCAGATCAGAACTCTTGCAGATAGTTGATGAAGTGTCCATGACAAGTTTAGTGGCAAAGGTTGATGTTATGCATAAAGATAAAATTGTAGGTGAAGCATCCCTCACAGATTATAAGAGCCCTCGGCTAACAGTTTCTATCAAAGGTCATGAGTTTCAAGGAGTTATTATTGATGGTGGTTCTGGCATTAACTTGATGCCTGAATATACCACGAAAAAAACTGGACGGCACCCTTCAAGACCTACCAACTTCACTTTAACACTAGCAGACCAAAGCATAGTAAAGCCTATGGGAGTGGTCCCTGGAGTCCTAGTCAAGATACAAGGTACCATCTTTAACTTGGATTTTGTTGTTTTAAGGTTGCCACAGGTACAAGGAAGTTTCCCTTTATTACTTGGGAGACCTTGGTTAAGGCATGCCAATGTACTACATGACTGGGGTAAAGACACAATGTGGGTAAAGCAAGAGGGGAAAGCGTTACAGCAGAAAATTTTAGAAGAAGGACCAGACAACCAAAGACATACCATCATGATGCAGAAAAACAGAGGCTTCCACTGTGTATCTTTCTTCTTGTCTTTCCCTTTTCTCCTACAAACACTCAAATCCCTTCTTGTCCAAGAATCCCCCAACACTTTGTAAGAGAACTCTTTTATTGTCGAAGATCTTCCATTGTTCCACTCTTTGCTCTTACCTTGTGCGTGTGTGTGTGTGTATGTGTGTGCATGCTTGTGTGCTTTCACTCACGCACTTGAGACATCATGTTCTCATAGTCATCATACTAGTCCTCACATCTTCGCAGATTGACATTTATGAGGTGAATCTCCTCACGTTGGTACTGGCCATTGTGCTAGAGTGACACCAAATTTGGCACTGTTCCCGAGGACAGAGCTTGGAGGACGAGCGTGTGATGGTAAAACGTAGAGTAGCGATGTTGGAAGGTAAAAAATCACCATTTTCAGTTTAGCTTCTGAGTTTTTCTTCATCTTCATCTTCACCGTCACCACCATTTCCTCCCCATCTTCATCTTCTCTAATTTTTTTTATTTTTGAATGTACATTCACCTCGTTTTTCACTTGCGGCTGTGAGAAAGAAGCACGGAGGGAGTTGAGAGCTAAAACACTGAAGAAATAGTCTTGAAATCCACTTAAAACATCAAAAACTGAGCAGCGGTATCACAAAGTGATAAGACCTACGTCTGGTATTGCAGGTGTCGTATCATGACTTTGAAGGGTGACTTTGCATCTACAGGCACATAGGAGTGACAAGGAGAACATAAGGTACACATAATTGCAAAAATTTTTGAATTTGGGTGTCAAAAACTCCAAGTATCATGTCCGGTTGAGTGTTGGTATCGCGATACCAGAACTCTCGTGTATCGCGATACTTGTGGAGATATCGTATCGTGCATACCCACTTGAGGTATCGTGATACCATTCTCGTAATCGTATGATCAAGTTCTGGTATCGCAATCGTGGTCAGTCAGTGGTATCGTATCATGGTCCGCCTGGTATCGTATCGTGTCAATCACGGTATTTGTATCGTATGCATGATTGGTATCATATCATGCACCTTGTGGTATCGTATCGCCTCTTATTTTGGTATCGTATCGTGCACCTTGTGGTATCGTATCGCGCAATAGGAGGTATCGTATCACATAACACAAACAATATCGTATCGCAGTTGGAGTGGTATCGTATTGTCTGCCTAGTGGTATCATATCGTGTGGTCAAGTGGTATCGTATCGTCTGGAAGGTATCGTATCGTAAAGTTGATATCCTATCGTGTCAATCAGAGGTATCATATCGTGGCCATTTCCAGTATCGTATCAACTGGATAGCGGTATCGTATCGTGGGACTTGGTATTGCCTTGGTGGTATCATATCATTTGAGGTGGTATCGTCCATAGTGGTATCATGTATCGTGAAAATTTGATATCGTATTGCCTGTTCTAAGGTACTCCTAGAGGGATCTTGTTTCTCTATTTTAAGCCCCAAAACCCTGAACTGGCATAACTTTCTCATACGAAATCCGTTTGTTATGGTTTTGGGTTTGTTGGAAAGCTCGTGGGGAGTACTACAAAAACATAGACTGGCTACGGTAAAACTAATACATGGATTATTAGATATAGTATTTTGAATTTGACCCTCAGGTGGGACTAGGAAACCAAGGGGTCTTAAAGGATTTTGAGCAATACAAGAGAACGTGGGGACCAGAAGACAAGGCCTATGAACTTGAGATCTGGTAGACACTTAGGCAAGGATAGACAAAGCATTAGATCATCTGAGGTTAGTGTCAACCATACAGCTAAGTCTTGGGCACAACAACTTAGTGGTAATCCCTACACGCTAAGTTCTGAAACAAGTGACTCAGAAATGGCTTTTAGCATGGAAGGACCCACACATAGTTCAGGCACTGCTTATTTACAAACACGATAACGTCCCTATAAGACACAATTGGAATATATCAAGACCAACCAATTAGGTGCACGCATCTATGATGATGGCCTAAGGCAATCAGTGCTCCAACTCAAAAATCCAGATCAACCTTTTGGACTTGAACACCAAGTGGTCAAGTTTGAAGAGGGTTCATACATTGATAAGGAAGGAACCGTGTATGTGGTCACCAGCTTACTAGACACGACAAATGAATTTGGAAATATCATCCCTGAGAATGATATAGGATATCTAGAGCAAGGAGGCCTAGGATGAGAACCCAAGACTCCTAGAGGAAAGTCAGTCTTGACTAGAGTAATCACTCTAGATTGGATCCCTCAAGACAATAAAAACATAGAATTGTTCGTGAATATAGAAACGGAGGAAGCCTTTTGGAGATTCAAGCCAGATCAACCTAGCCCAATAGTCACCATCTACGAGTTCAAAGATCTTGAGACACCTGGCAAAGTTGTATATCTGGATAACACATATGAGAAAATGTTCTTGGTAATAGAGCAAGATAGGCATGCATACACTTCGCAAGGTGAATCAACTTTCCCCCACCGAGATCTAATGTCTCCAATGGCCTCCAAGGAGCAGGATCATCCAAGACTCATGAAAACTAGAGGGAAAGAACAAGAGACAGACCAGAGGTAAGCCTTGCACACACTATGGGTAGATTCCGATCAAGATTTGAAAATGAAAGACCTGAAAGCGAGAGACATAGAGCACATAGGCATCAAAGAGATGAACATGAGTTTCCATTGCATAGACCCCAAAAGCACTCAAGAACCCTTAGACCTTCTCAAGTGGTCAAGGCTATGAAGAACTATTTTGATGGATTCGGAGACCCTTATGATCATGTGGCTGAGTTCAAACAAGTGTTAAGAGTTGAACAAGTTGAGGACTTGTTCACTCAGTTTGAGGCATTTGGTTTGACTCTCAAGGGTACTACCTTAGCTTGGTTCCAACCCCTGAATAGTCGCAACTATTGAGAGATAGGTCAACTGCTAGAAGAATTCATTGTCGAATTTTCCAAGAGTGGTATTAGGCATAACACATCATCCCTGATCCATAGCTTCAAGCAGACACCTCGAGAAATAGTGCGACTTGCAGGAAGACAATTCAGACAGTACTTAGAAAGATGCCCTATTCCAGAGCTACCCACGCTAGCCAAACAAGTGGCCTTGTTTTTAGATGGCTTACTAAGCACCAAGTTGAGATCATATGTATACTTGAAAGATCCTAGATCCATAGAAGAATGTGTGCGCATGTGCATAGACATAGAAGACAACTTGGGTGAGGAGTTAGGACTGTCCAAACTCTATAAGGATTCTGACAGTTCTACTAGTCATACCTCTAGAACCTCCACTGAGATAGATGAGATAGTTGAGCAAGTTGCCAAGAAGCTAGGAGTTCAAAATAGACAAACACCAAGGGTCACCTCATTGAAGTGATGCTACAATTGTGGAGGAGACCACATGGCTAATGTTTGCCCAATGATGGCTTAGCCCCAAGGAAACCCTAATGCTCCATACTACACAATTAAGAGAAAATACACGAACCACATGGCTCAAGATTGCCCATACAATAGGCAAGCTGTCAAACAAAATTATTAGCAACCTTACCAGTAGGATAGGTATCAGAATCAATACCAACAACCGTATTATAGGCCACAACAACTATATCAACCTCAATACCAGCAGCAATATCAGGCACCATATAGGCCACAACCACTCCTAGGAAACCAACCACCAGCTCTTGCCAATGTGATTCCAGTTCAGTATGCAATGGTAGAGGAAAACCCTAATAGAGCATTGGTTCTTGTGACCCCTTTTGTCTCAGAAAATGACTCTCATGCTCATAGTTTAGACTACTCCCATGAAGATAGTCCACAACCTTATTACACAGAGTCACCAGAGCATTGTGAGGCTTATTCCTATCCATATGAGATCCCACCTATGGAACAAAATTGGGAGCAAGAATACTCCAATGTCATGTATATGAATCCCAACCCCAAGCCCTAAGCGAGACAAGTAAGACCACAAGCCCCTAGAGGACCATGTTTTAGATGTCAAGGTGACCATTTCACTCGTGAATGTCCCCACTCACTCACTCCAGGACAAGGAAAAAACATCACAATACAAGGCTTTTGTCCTGAGTGCGACCATGAACATCTTCCAAGAGAGTGTCCTAGGAATCCCTCTAGTGGCCCCAAGGTTACACCCACAATGTGGTAGGCTTAGTGGCGGATTCAAGTTCAAGTAGCAGTAACCTGGCTCTTGTACAGGAAGTTACCAGGGCACAAGCGAAACCAGTTGATCAATTAGAGTCAAGTGAATTAGGAGAGCCGAGTAAGAGGAAAACAAGAACTTGGAAGGATACCAGGGAGAGAACCAATCATAAGTGGAATAAAAAATTATCTGAACTAGAGGAAAGCCTGAAAGATGCAAAAACAAAAATAAAAGACATTGCATCTCAAAGCCCCTCGCATGCCGAAGCTCCGTCCACTCCACCTCATTCCACCCCACCAGTCACTGTAAATAAACTACAACCATGGTCTGTTCTTGCAGATCCAACCCTAGAAGGCTTGGACATGATGTTCAAGGCCTACCAGGCTCGACTTCAAGAAGGGCCAACAGCTGCAAACCTAGACAAGAGTTACCCTAGAGCAGATTTAGAGATTGAACAGACAAAAATGTGCATGAAAATGGTAGAGCTAGCTCAGGCTATGCTCGAAAGGAGCCAACAGTTCAATCAGAAAAACTCTGTCAAACCGGATTCGCATTTCCAAGGCTTACTAGAGAGATTAGAGCAGTTGCTAAACAAACCCCATGTTTCTTTACCTCCACAGGCTCAACCAATTATTGAAAGAAAAAGCTCACCACCAATGAAAGCTTATGTGCCTGATTCCGTGGATGAGGGAGCACCTCTTTCAATTCAACAGTACTCTCAAGAGTTCTTGTGGAATATACAAGAAGAAAAATGGGCCAAGGAGAAGGGTAATCCCCCTCCTATTCCTGAAATTGATGGCCTTCGTGATCAATTTCCCCAAGACATTCCATCTATTTATGACGATCAAGTAGAGCAACAAGAAGATGAAAGATTAGATTTTGAATCTAATTCTTTACAAGAGTTTCCTCAATTCACACGCCCATGGGAATTTGAATCTCTTCAGATTAGAGCTCCCACAATATTGGTAAGAAATGAAGACTTAGTGGTTCCAAGGAACAGTGATGTCGTGAAGAATGCTAAGGTTCATTGTCATCTTACCATGGAAGAGCTACTAAAAGTCAAACCCGAGCTATGGAATCATGTGAAGGATCAGGTTCCAGAACTTGAGTCCAATATGCCAAAAGTAGGCCCTAAGCAAAAAGTTCTAGAAATACCTCTCGATAAAATAGGAGGCATGAGCGAAGCTGAAGAAGGTAATATTTATCTTCTGATCACCTACCAGGGTTACACAACCAAAGCAATCGTAGATTCAGGTGCTGGTGTTGCTATTGTGACCACCTCCTTGTGGAAGCGATGGGGCAAACCCACATTAAGACCAACTAGAATGAAGCTTCAAATGGCCGATGGTCATTTTGAAAGACCTCTAGGATTGCTCGAAGGGATAACTCTAACCACTTGTGGTGTAGAGTTTGAACATACTTTTGCTATATGTGACTTTGAGAAAAATAATGTCTATGAGATGATCCTAGGAAGACCCTTCCTATGACAACTGCAAATAGTACAAGATTGGGGAACCAACTCCTTGTACTTACAGCACTTAGGGGTCATACCAAGGTCAATTTGAAGGATTACACCTTCAGAGATGCACCACCCCTACAGTGGAACCCTATCCATAAAGCAAAAGAAGATTATATCTCTGTGCATTCTAGAAGTTCACCTAATCCATCTTGGATGCATGAAGATACTCATTTGTGGGTATGCAAGGTCGTAGAGGAAGAGGAAAGATGCCTAAAAGCGAGAGAAGAAGGAACTTCTCAAGGAGAAAGACCAGTTAAAGACCCAGCCTATACACCAATGATCTTTCCAGATGAGGAATTTGAGCCTCATGGCTGGGCAGAAATCTTAGCTACCATGGACATTGCAGTCAATGAAGAACAATGGACACCTCATTGTGATGAGGAGGGTTATGATATTTCAGTGTTCATGAGTCAGCCCTTGTTGGAAGAATGTGACCCTAGTGATGTCATAGAAGAAGTAGAAAATGACGATGATCTAGAGAACATTGTAATGGATAGTTGCTTTGACTCAGAGAAGCGCTATCTAGAAGATATAGGAGTATTTACTCAAAAGGAAGAAGAACCTCTCACAAGCATTAAAAGTATAAAATCAAAGGATGGAAGTGAAGGAGGTCAAAAGAAAAAGAAGAGAAAAGCTATGAAACAAGAAGAGGAGGAATCAATGTTTGAAGTACCATAAAACTTCAAGAAATATGAAGTTGAGGATCGAAAAATTTTGGTACGAATGCCTAAGAGAGAGGCCATTATAGGAGAAGCATATGACAATAAAGAAAATACCAAAAAGATTGTAGTGACCATTGAAGAGAATGAAGAGAGATGCACGTACATAGGAGATTACCTAAGTGAAAAAGAAGAAATGGAGCTTATAGCTCTATTAAGGGAATATAGGGACGTGTTTGCATGGCACTATAGAGATTTGAAGGGAGTAGATCCAAAAATTTGCTCTCATACTATCCCCATGACTGCTGATGCCAAACCCACCAAACAAAAGCCCTACACATATAATGACACTTATGCAACCAAAATAAAAGAAGAAATCGACAGGCTAATTGAAGCTTGATTTATCTATGAGATTGAGCATACTGAATGGTTGTCCCCCATTGTAGTGGTGCCCAAGAAGAATGGAAAGTTGCGAGTGTGTATTAACCTTAAGAAAGTTAATGCCGCTACAATAAGAGATAGCTATCCACTTCCAATCACAGAACATTTATTGGAGCGTGTTGCAGGCAAAGAAGTTTATAGCTTTCTTGATGGATTTTCAGGCTACAATCAAGTAGCCATTGCCCCAAAAGATCAAGACAAAACAGCCTTTGCCACAGAATGGGGAATCTTTGCATTTTATGTGATGCCATTTGGGCTCACAAGTGCGCCTGCAACTTTCCAAAGGCTCATGTGTCATGTCTTCAAAGATTTCTTGCAAAAGAACTTAGAAGTATAGTGGATGATTTATGTGCTCATTCCCAAGAAAGAAGATACCACATCCCTGAACTCAGACATATTTTCAACAAGTGTAGAGAATATCAAGTTTGTCTGAACCCAGAGAAGTGTGTATTTATGGTATGACAAGGTAAAATCTTAGGTCACATTGTTTCTAAGAATGGAATCTCCACAGATGAGGATAAAGTAAGAGCCATAGCGGAGTTGCCAAGACCAAGGAATGTTAAAGAGGTACAAGCCTTTATGGGCCATTGTGGATATTACCGTAGATTTATCCACATGAATGCGGTCATAGCTAAACCTCTTTATGCCTTGCTGACAAATTTTGAGTGGAATGATGAATGTGAAAAATCCTTCAATGAACTGAAAAGACGTTTGTGCACAACACCAGTACTAACCACTCCTGATTGGAATAAGCCATTCCATGTCCATGTAGATGCATCCAATCATGCAATAGGATGTGTGCTCACACAACCAACAGGTGAAGGAAATCTAGATTTGCCTATAGCATATGCTAGCAGACAACTGAACGCGGCTGAGCAAAACTATATGACAATAGAAAGAGAGCATTTAGGCATAATATATGTTGTGAAGAAGTTTAGACACTATTTGTTGGCCAACAAGTTCAAGTTTTTTTACTGATCATCAAGCTTTATTATATTTGATCAATAAACCTTGCAATACAGGACGCTTAGTAAGATGGTTTCTCTTACTAATGGAATATGACTTTGAAGTGGTTGTTAGGAAAGGTAGGAACCACCTCAGGGTAGATCACCTTTCTCGCATCACTTCAAGAGAGTCACCGCAAGGAGTTCTGATGAATTGCTCGATGCTTATCTGTTAAATTAAGAAGTTGTTCCTAAATGGGCAAAGAAGTTGGTACATGTCCTAACCTTCGGACCTGCAAACAAGAATGTGAAAACCCACAAAGAGGAAATTGTAAAATTGCAAAAATATCAAATATTAGCAGGAAGCATGTACAAACAAGGTACAGAGGGTGTATTAGCTTGTTGTGTTGAAGACGATGAACATAACAGTTGGTTGCAACAAGCCCATGAAGGATTGCTAGGAAATCACTATTCTAAACAGCGAACATTGCAGAATCTAAAACGTTTAGGAGTGTATTGGCCTAGCATGGACAAAGAAATACATGAGTGGATTAAGAACTATACAGTGTGCCAGGAGAGACTCCCAATGGAGCATGCGACTCTTTATCACGTATTATTAATTCCGGATTGGAGTGCTCCATTGGTAGAATTTATGAGATCAGGAACACTACCTAGCGAGGCTAGTCTAGCAAGAAAACAAAGCATGGAGCAAGAGGCTCATGACTATGCCTTAGTATGAGACAACCTATATCGGAGAGGCAAAGATGGATATCTAAGACTGTGTGTTCATGAATCAAACTACTTGAAAATCTTAGAAACTGCACATAATGGTGTTGCAGGTGGACACTTTGGGCCTGACCGGGTAATCAAGACCATTTTTATTTTCAGGACTTTGGTGGCCAACTCTTCATATGGACGCACATACCTATGTGAAGAAATGTGACACATGCCAACGTGCACAATATCCGATCAGAAAAGATGAGATGCCTTTGAGGCCAATGATGGGAGGATGTGCATTCTTGAAGTGGGGTATAGACTTCGTTGGTCCTATTAACCCTCCAGCTAGAAACTCCCATGCCGAATACATCATTGTAGCCATTGATTACCTTACCAAGTGGGTAGAAGTCAAAGCCACAACAAAGAATGATGCTCGAACGATGGCTAAGTTCTTATTTGAGAACGTGTTTACCAGATATGGATTACCAATAGAGTTAGTAAGTGATAGAGGTACGCACTTCTTGAACGAAGTTATTGAAAACCTTCTCCAAGAATTCTTGGTAATTCATAAGAATTCTGCCCCTTACCATCCACAAGCTAAAGGACAAGCCGAGAGCACAAATAAGATCCTATGTAACATATTGACAAAACTTGTAAATAATAAACGCTCTGATTGGGAAAAACAGCTTCATCATGTTGTTTCGGCTTACCGAGTTGCTTACAAAATAGTGCTCAATGCTACCCCATTTCAGATGGTCTTCGGACAGAATGTTGTGCTACCATTGGACTTCCTAATCCCAACATTAAAGTAGCACAAGAGCATGAGTGCAATGAACATGAATTGTCCTCTAGGATCTTTGATCTAGAGCATCTAGGTGAGATGAGGCTACGAGCGGAAGCAAGCATCTATGCTGCAAAGAAAAGACAAAAGGCATACTTTGATGCACACATCAAAGATAAAGGATTGAAAGAAGGAGATTTAGTGTTGGTTTATACACTAAAGCAGCATGCCCGCAAATTAGAGAAACGAGGATATGGACCCATGATCATTAATAGAATTTCCACTAGTGGTGTGGTTCAATTGGCCACTCTAGAAGGTGACATCTTGCTCAACACTGCTAAAAAGCTAAAAGAAGAAGAGTTGAGGGTTAGAGAAGAAGCACACGCTGAGGCGAGAGCGCATAAAGAGAAATAAGTTAAGGCAACTAGGCCTAGATGTCAACCTAAAAACCCCAAAATATCACATGGATATGTGCCAAAAATCGGGCATAATTACTTCTCGAATAATTGATCGTCGTCCCTTTGTGATGATAGAGATAGGACAAGGAAAGTAAGGACGATGAGAGCATTGGTTGATTCAAGAGCAGCAACTAGTGCAGTTAGACTTTCACACTGCCAAGACTTGCAGTTGAACATCAAGCCTATAGAAGACTATCTCATTGGATTGGGAGGTGTGGAAACCCCTTGTTTGGGCGAGGTGGAACTTCCCATCTACCTTCGAGATGTTCCAATGAAAGTCAAAATCCTAGTGTGTCATGATGAGGACCTTACAGAGCCACTCGTCTTGGGTCAAGATTAGATTTATGACCATGCAGTCAACTTGAACCTAAGAAGTCAACTTCTTCAAGTTTGGGCACAAGAACAATGCATCACATTAGAATTAGAAAATTGCATGCTCACAAATCCAGATTTCACACATTCTCTTAGTTCTTCTAGGACTAATCTTAGCAAAAAAGATGTTGTATGTGTCAAAAGATGTGTTCCAAAAAAGCTCAAACATGGAAGAACAGGCTCAAAGACAAGCGAACTCCTCCTCTTGTGCAAAGACTAATGCCGTCACCACAACTCAACCAAAAAGGCAAGCAAAATAGTACACAACAACCACTATATCAAATAGACAAAAAGATTTCAAGAAGAGAGTAGCTCTGGGCATGAAGCAGATCTGGGTACAAAAAGGAGAGCAACCACCAGCCTTTCCAACACAATTCCCACTGAGGCTATCCAACCATGCGAAGAAAAGAACCAAGCAACCAAGGCCAGCTCAACGAGAAGGTCTCCGAAAAATTTGGGTACCTACAAAACTAGTTGCAGCTCAACAAGGATGATTACACGTGTGGGTTCCCAAGGACTCTTACATGCACAAAGGCCTATGCTCTCCACCATGCAAAAGGTCTCAACAAAGAATCCAAGGAGAGAAAAGGGTAAGAACTCAGCACAAAGAACAAAAGAAGATAAAATCAACCCTTCAGCGAATGTAAGAAGACACTCATCAAGGATATGGGTTTGGAAGCCAAAAGCATCAGTAGCACCCACAAAAACAAAGCACCAACCACGAGGGATAAAAACTTCAAGCAACCATCCATGGATGAAGAAGTAAAAGTTGATCTCTACGCAGTCAAACACTGTTCTCAAATGGATCCCTAAAGGGAGGAATGGTCAGTTGTCGTTTCACCAACGACTGATCTCATCATTTCAAGATCCATTGGCTACCTCCGACAAAGATTGCATCAACATCCACCAGCAACATTGAATGCCTCGACGTGCAACAACCATGTGCCTTTGGCATAACCTTGTCTTTTGCACCATTCAGGTCATGCATTTCCAAAGTATGCATCAATATAGGCCACATTACATGGCCGTGCATAGAGACAATTGAAAATCCCAGGCACATGAGACACACTTGCTAAATGTAAAATATTTTATTGATGCTAACAACTTTCTTCTTGTTTGTGACATTGTTCGAACAAAAAAAAAAGAGAGAGAAAAGAAAAGAAAAGAAAAGAAAAGAAAAAAGAGCGACGAGAAGAAGAAACAAGACTAGGCGATCCAAGAATCTCACTAGTGGATCATCAACAAGGACATCCATCCACACGAAGGACAAGCCCATGGTCAATCACCACGATGGGAGTACAACACGAAGAGACGACTATTGACATACCTTTCACCATGATAAGAATTGTATGCTACCACAATATAACCATGATAGATTGAGAAACCTCTTTGTTAGCATACCCTTGAGCACTTTGCTCAAGACCCCATCTGTTGCACCATACTTCTTCCAATGCATTGCCCAAGTACGCATACATAGAGCAACATTGCAAGGTCGTGCACAAGGCACATATTTTGTTCAACCCATGCACTAATGCACGTACCCATCACCCATTATGGGTTACAAGTACTTGGCATAAAAATTATGAAAGCCATGTTTGGAAGATCTAGAGGACATCCAGGTTGCAACATCAGAACCTATGGAGTAATTCACAGTCGACAATTGCTCAAAATCACCATTGACAACCTCTTTTGAGCAACCAACAATTTTTGGGGAAGCTCCTAAATACACTATCATGAAAGGCAGAAGTACATATACAGGAAATAAAGCTTGCAAAGGATAGCAAAGGACATGAAGAACTCAACGATGGACCACGTTACATTTGGAAGATGGACAACCCTGGTTTATACATAAAAGACACTACCTCTCAAAGTACTACATGAAACAACCAGTACAACAAGGGTCTATCAGGGATGACAGACTCTAGAGGGGGGGAGTGTTGACACTCAAGGTTAAGGAAAAAGCATGGAAGCACATCAAGGAAGTGGACACACAAGAAGAAGGAGCATGTAGGGAGCTCCAAGAAGCACGTGTCAAATCTTCAGAAGAAATCCCTATAAAAATAGTGATTTTTATCACTAAAAACCATTGTAAGTACCACTTTTCATTTTTTCAAATCCATTTTGTCCAAGCCGAGGAGTCCTCGAGCTCGACGAGTATTAGAACTATCATCCTACCAATTTTCATAATTTTTAGACTCCGTTTGAGCCCCAAATAAGCCTTGGAACCTATTTTTTAACTAGGCCAGACACTAGGTCTCAATAAGGCCAAAACCACTCAAAAAACTATAAAAGGGGCTGGAGAGCTCGTTTTTGAGGTTAGCTTGTTATAGATTTGAGCTTTGTAAGAGAACTCTTTTGTAATCGAAGATCTTCCATTGTTCCACTCTTTGCTCTTACCTTGTCCGCACGTGTGTGTATGTGTGTGCATGCTTGTGTGCTTTCACTCACACACTTCTGCCATCACTTGCTCATAGTCTTCATACTAGTCCTCATGTCTCCACGAATTGACATTTTTGAGGTGAATCTCCTCACGTTGGTACTTGCCATTGTGCTAGAGTGACAATACCCAACAAAAATACATTTTACTACTTTATCATCTAATTTTCTGCGATGTTGTTCAAGCACTAATGCATATGTCAAACAACCAAAAATGCATAGATGAGCAACAGATGGCTTGCAACCATGCCAAGCTTCATATGGAGTGATAGACTGCAACACTTTAGTGGGACACCTATTAAGTACATATGATGCACACATGACAGCCTCAAGCCAGAAACTATGTGGTAAAGCCTCACTCTTGACCATACACCTTGCCATCTCCATGAGTGACTTTTCCTTCCGTTCAACAACTCCATTCTAGTGAGTGTATACGAAATTGTACACTGATGTTTTATCACACGTTCAGTCAGAAATGCACTAAAGTTAGAAGACGTATATTTCCCCCCTCGATCAAAACGGAGGGTGCCCATTTTACATGCTGATAGTTTTTCAGCCAAAACGAGAAACTGTTTGAAGCACATAAACACTTCGGACTTTGCCTTCAATGGATATACCCATGCATGCCTGGAAAAATCATCCATGAAAGTCACGAAGTAAAGATAGTTCCCAAAAGAAGGTGTTTGCATAGGACTACAAACATCACTATGTACAAGCTTCAATTTCTGAGTAGCCTGAAATGAACCATCTTTTGGAAAGGAGGAACGTTGCATTTTGCCCAGAATATAGCCTTCAGAAACATGTTTTCCGGGTGCCTCAAGTTTGGGCAAAGAGGACACCATTTCAAATTTCTATAGGCGTAGCAAACTAGCAAAATTTAGATGACCAAAGCATTCATGCCAAAGCTTTGCATCTGACATAGCCTGAGAATCATGTACTGCACATGCCCAATCATTTATAGATCTTTCATAGTGTATGAGCTTATACAGCCCATGACATAAAATGCCAGAAGTAATAATGATGTCACCATTTGACAGATCATGAATTGTACATCTGTCATCAACATATTTCACAACTAAGCCAATCTTGGCTAATGCAAAAACTGATAACACATTTTTCTTGATCCCTAACACAAATAAAGCATCTGACAAAGTGAAAGAACTACCATCAGGAGTAGTCAAAATGATCTTACCATCTCCCATAATAGGATAAGAGAAGTTGTTGGTGCAAGTAACAGTATTCCCTGTAGGGGCAAGCTCAAGTGAAGAGAAGAAACTGCACTGTGAGGTAATATGTTTGGTCGCCCCACTATCAAAGTACCAAACATCTGAGTCTATTGTAGACATGCATTGCTCATGAGAAGATGGGTCAAAACTACAAAAAGTAGTAAACACCCATTCTTCATCCTACAGAAGATTAACAGACTTTATTTTCGATGTAGAAGCCTCTATAATAACCATTCCGGCCTCTTTTTTCTTTGCCTCTTTAGCTGCCAGATTTGGACAACTCTTAATGACATGATCATTTGCTTTATAGTATTTGCAAAACAATTTCTGCTTTTCTGATTTCTTCTCATCTTTGTCTTCCTTCTTCGAATGTGCAGCATTTGTAGATTTCTGCTTACTAGTAGAAGAGCTCCATTTACCTTTGTCCTTCTGACTAGCCACGAAAGCTTGATATGCAACATGCCTAATAGACCTGTTCTGCCTAGACTGGTCTTCCTGCAACAAAACAGAAGCTTACTCTTCAAATGTTAAACATTTGGATTGCCTTTCATCATCAAAGAAAGAGTAGAAGCAAAACTCTGATATGAGTCGGGAAGTCCATTCAAAATAGTCTGCACAAGTGAACTGCCAAGAGGTACTTCATCTGCAGAAATCAACTATTTCTTCAAATCCTTGATCTTTGTCAGAAAACTATCCATAGAATCACCTTCATTCATGTGCTCACTCTCCAACTATTTTCGAAGGTAAGCAATACGATCCTCATTCCTAGCCTGGTACAATGTGAAAAATGAGTGTATCTGAAAAAGTTTAAAAGAACTACCCTGACAAGTTCTGCTAAACCTATAGCAAACTTCGAGATGCTTATACTGGCGAACCAAAACTGGTATATATCTTTGGCACAAAAAGATGAAATAGCGTGCACAAGCACTATGATAGTGCATTTGGAGGTTGAAACACCCTGAGTATGCTTACCAAATTTCATGCGATTCTGAGACTTCAACCAGAGAGGTGTCGATGACACCCTAGATGAAGCGGCAGCCTACTCTAATAGCAATTGTTGGAGTTAGATGTCTGCAGAAGCACATGAACAACACAAGTGTTGGCAGTAGCCAGAGGCACAGACGACGTGAAAGTATGTGAAGGCAGATCACAACAAAATAGTGGGGAACCAGACAGTGTATTTTTTCAAAGAAATATGTTTTATAATATCTTTCAAAAACTCTCAACAGTGATTTTCATCACTCTTGTACCATATGTAAAATAAAACAACCACTTTTTTAATTAATAGCTCCACTTTGTGCAAGCCAAGGAGTCCTCGAGCTTGAGGAGCTTAGGTAGAACGAGCCTACCAATTTTGGCTATTTTTGGATCCCGTTTACCCTTTCAAATAGCATGTAGAACCTATTTTTTAACTATGCCGGTCACTAGATGTGAAACCGGTCAAAACTAGTCTAGAATCTATAAAAAGAGCTAGAGAGCTCATTTTTGAGGGTAGCTAATGTAGACTTGTATGAGCTAGTGAGAGCTTGAGCTTGAAATTGAGATCTTGAGTAATAGAGTCTATTTTCCTACCTTCCATTGTGTCTTGCTTGTCTCATATATGTGTGTGTGTATGTGTGTGTGCATCTCTATGCTTCTCACCTTCACTCTCACTACATCTCACATTCACAATCTTCATATCACTCCTATCTCTTCCGCGGATTGACATTAAGAAGGTGGAGCTTTTGTTGTGCTACTTACCATTGTGCTAGAGCAACACCAAATTTGGCGCCGTTGTTGGGGATCGAGTCTAGGACGAATGTGTGATGGTAAGAGTATAGCAAGAAGTGGCATTGGAAGGTAAAAATTTCAGTTTTTGTTGTTGTTTTTAATTAGTTTTTTGTGTTTTTCATCTCCTCTACACTCCTTCTTCACCACCGCATCATCTTCTTCCACTTCGAAAAAATCAAAAAATTCACCATGTCCACCCATTCTACTCATTTCCCCTCATTTGTGCATGCGAGAGAGAGAGAGAGCTTTCGTGCTTGTGTATGCTTGTGTGTTTTTGAGTTCTACCATGTGTCAAAATAGACCATCGCGATGATACCAGGTACACCATCGTGACGCCTCATAGTTGGACCATCACGATTGGCTCAAGCCATCGTGCCTCGTGACCATCGCGATGGGCTCACGCCATCGCGACGGTTGCATTGACTGTTGACCATCGCGATGGTCTCACGCCATCGTGATTGCTCGCCAGATAGACCATCGTGATTGTACCACGCCATCGCGATTATACCATGCCATTGCGACGGTTCACCTGAGCCATCACGACGGTCTCAGACCATCGCGATTTTCTGAGACCATCGTGATTGTTCACCCAAAACGGAAAAAATTAGGGTTTGATTTTTTGGGCAAATTTGAGGCCAGTTTGAGAAAATTTTTGGGTGATTAAGCTCATAAGAGACCCCTTAGCTCATAATTGAAGAAAAACCTAATTGTCAATTTTTACCCCGGAGGACCTGAACGTTCATATCTTTGTCATTCGAAGTCCGTTGTCGGAGCTTTGTAGCTCATTAGAAAGCTCTTTACGAGTACTACATGTGACCTGTTTTTTTCGAAAAGAAGACATTATTTTTTTGATAAGATAATTTGACGTTGACCCATTGGTGGAACTAGAAAAGAAAGGGGGCATTAAAACTTGGGCCAAGGAGAAAGGGAACTAAAAGGTGTATATATCAAAGTGCTTGATCATTAAGTTAAGAATTGGTCTAAACATTGGATTTTTACAGGTCTAGCAAGGGCTATCAAAGGCAATCAAAGCAAGGTAGTGAAGAACGCAAGGCTTGGGAAGTGAGACTTCTTGGGCATCAGAGCAATCAAAAAGGCTGACTCGAGGTTGGAAGAATACTCAAACCCCTCAGTCAATTATTAGCTTAGGCTAAATGGTAGCATTGTGGATTCAATTAGAACGACGATAGGAATGCATCAAGTTCAAGAGACCTAATTTTTCAAGTCCAAGACTAACGTAAAATTGTGCGATACGAAAACCTCAAGGAAAGAACTTAAGTCTGACGGAACGAGAACTCAAAAGTACAACGGAAAGTTGGTTCCTGACACATACAATAAGATAAGACAAGAATTCGAAGGAATTTAAAAAGAAACAAGCAATAAAGAACAAAGAAACATTGATGATCAGAGAGTATCAAGAAGTAAATTCATGAACCTTAGATCGGGCAAGCATATAGGTAAGTCAGACCGACGAAGCCTTAGATCATCAGAAGCAAGTGTAGGAACTACTGCACGTTCGTGGGCTCAGCAATTGAATAGCTACCCTTACGAGTTGAGCTCAGATACTAGTGAATCGGAAATGGCTTTTAGCACAAAAAGACCAAAGGAGGGTTAAACATAGCATATCTGGAAAGACCCAAAGGACAATACAGAACCCAATTAGAATATGTCCGAACCAACCACTTAGGTGCTCCCATCTATGAGGATGATTTGCTAAGATCAGTGGTGCAATTGCACAACCCTGATCAACCCATTGGATTGGAATGTCCAGTGGTGAAATTCAAGAGAGACGCATACATAGACAAAGAAGGAACGATGTGCATCATAAGTACTCAGCCAAATCATACCAATGAGTTTGGTGTAGTTCAGCCAGATACAGAAGCAAGAAACCAAGGAAAAGAACCAGTAGGAGAAGAACCTAGGACACCTAGAGGGAAATCTGTATTGACAAGAGTATTAATTCCAGATTGGATCCCTCAGGATAATAGAAGCATATAGTTGTTTTGGAATAACGAAACTGACGAAGCATTTTGGAGGTACATAATGGAACAACCTAGTGAGGTAGGCTCCATCATGATTTACAAATTCAAGGACCCAGATACTCCTAGAAAGGTTGTATAAGTGGATGATACTTCAGAATGGGTATTTGTAGTACCAGACCACGCAAGAAATACCTACACATGGAGAGGTGAGTTAGTCTTCCCCCCATCGCGAGAAAATGTAAACATGAGTCATCAAGGTGCTGGAACATCCTCAGCCCATGGTACTCAAAGGGAAAAGAACAAAGAAAGAACAGAACTAAGTTTCACTCATCCTATAGGGAGAGAAAGAACCACCATGGACACCGATAGAATGGAAAGACAAAGGGAACCAAGAATGCTAGCTGGTAGAGATGATTTTCCTCTACCTAGACCACGTGAGCACGCAAGGATATTAAGACCTACTCAATTAGTAAATTCAATGAAAAACTACTTTGACAGGACAAGAGATCCTTATGACCACGTTGCAGAGTTTAATCAAGTGCTACGAGTAGAGCAAGTAGAAGACATGTTCACGCAATACAATGCATTTGGACTAACGTTAAAGAATTTGGCTTTAACTTGGTTCCAACCATTGCAACAAAGGCAATTTAGAGATATTCATCACTTGTTAGAGTCATTCATCACAGAATTCTCTAAGAGTGGAATCACACATGATACATCTTTGTTGATTCATAGTTTCAAACAGACCCCTCAGGAAATAGTTAGACTGGTAGGACGTAGGCTTAGACAATATGTGGAGAGATGCCCAATGCAAGAGTTACCCTCACACGCCAAGCAAGTGTCATTGTTTTTAGATGGCCTCTTGAGCTCTAAAGTACGCTCCTATGTATACTTCAAGGAACCTAGAACTTTAGAGAAATGTGTAAGAATTTGTATAGACATTGAGGACAACCTTGGAGACGAGTTGGAACTCGCAAAAGTCTATAAGGACTTAGATTGTTCATCTCTAGCATCCTCAAAACTGTCTAGCTCGATAGAAGACCTAGCAGGAAAAGTGGCTTAGAAACTAGGAGTTTCTAGCAAACAGATGCCTAAGTTAACAACAAACAAGCGTTGTTACACCTGTGGTGGTGATCATATGACAAATGTGTGTCCCAATGTAACACAACCGCAAGCCAACCCTAGTGGCCAATACTGTACAATTGATAGACAATACATGAATCACATGGCTTAGGACTGCCCATACAACAAACAAGTAGTATGACAGAACTACCCACAAGCATACCCACAGCCAGACAGGTATCAAGGTCAGTACAATGCTCAACCTCATTACTATAGGCCTCCTCAAAACTATCCTTATCAGGCTCAACAAAGACCACAACTTGTTTTAGCTCAGCAACCACCCCCACCAGCTAATGTCATCTCCGTTAAATATGTTGCTGCAGAAGAGAACCTCAATAGGGCTTTAGTGCCTTCTTCACCCCTAATCACAGAAAGTGACCCTCATTCCAATATTTTTTACTCTACTCATGTAGATAGTCCACCCGCATATTATACGGAGTCACCAGAACATGTGGAAACATATCAGCATGATAGTCCACTATTGGAACCCAGTTGGGAACCTGATTATGCTAATGTGATGTATGCCAATCTTAATCCATGGCCCCAGTTAAGAAAACAAAGACCACAGGGCCCTAGAGGACCATGCTTTAGATGCCAAGGAGATCATTTCATAAAGGATGGTCCACATCCTCCGATAGCAGGACAGTCACAATACTATAACATACCAAGCTTTTGTGCCAATTGTGGTAAAGAGCATATCATCAAAGATTGTCCCAAGAACCCTGCTAATGCTTCAAAAGTGACACCCATCAATGTGATAGGAATTGTACATAATGTAGACGGATCCAACCCTACCTACGTGCCTATCCAAGCTATAACAAGAGCCCATGCACTCTTACAGAATCAAAGCTTAATGCTAAGAAAATAGCCGCAACAAGCAAAGTTGGAGAGTCTAGTAATAAAAAGACGAAATCTTGGAAAGATTCCAGAGAAAGGATTAAGAGGAAATGGAGAAAAAAGATAACTGAGTAGGAAGGAAGTCTGAAGGAATCCAGAGCCAAAATCCTAGAATTGACTTCGCAAGAATCTAATCAAGAGAACCTAGCTCAGAGATCAGGATCAGTTCTAGCGGAACCCATACCAGAAAACCTAGACATGATGTTTCGTGCATATCAGGCTAGATTAAAGGAAGGACCCCAGATAGCTGAAATGAGTAAGAACTATTCGAGAGCAGATTTAGAAATTGAGAGAACTTAAATTTGCATGAAGATGGTAGAACCAGCACAAACAATGTTCGAAGCCTCACGTTATCTTAATTGGAACAACATGGAAAAACCTCAGTTACACTTTCAAGGACTACTAGAGTGGTTAGAATACTTGATTAAGAGCAACGAGAAGAAGAAAGCACACGAGAACCCTATTATCTCACGGTCACAAGAAAGAAATGCACCATCCCTGTCTCAAGTGCCAAATACAGAGGTTGAAGACAACCTATCTTCCATACATAAGTACTCACACGAATTTCTAAGAGAAATCCAAGAAGAGAAGTGGAGAAAAGAACAAGGAACCCATCCTCCTATTCAAGAGATACATGACTTGCAAGAGCAATTTCCCCAAGACATTCCCTCTATTTACGATGATGTAGAGGAAGAGCAACTGAGTGCACATACAGGTTTTGAATCCAATTCTTTGCAAGAATTACTTCAGTTCACAAGACCTTGGGAAGCCAAGTCTATTAGCATGAGTGCACCCATGATACTAGTGAGGAATGAAGAATCAGTAATCCCTAGAAACACTGAAGTGATAAAGAACACCAAAGGACAATGTCACCTCACTCTAGAGGACTTGTTGTCATCCATAAGATATAAGAAGAAACTGAGTCGGTACACTCATTGGAATCAGACCCCTTGTGGTTGCATGAGGATACTCATCTATGGATGTGTAAATTAGTAAAACAAGAGGAAGAACGGTTAGAGGCCAGGGCTTTAGGTTCAGAACGACATCCACAAACTCTTGAAGATCTAGCTTATGCAGCTATAGTATTTCCAGACGAGGAATTCGAGCCTCATGGTTGGGTAGAAATTTTAGCCATGATGGACATAGCGGTGAATGAACAAAAATGGACCCCTCATTGTGATGAGGACGGGCTAATCTTTTGTAGCAGATCTTCTCCACATTTGCATCCATCATCATGCAGACAAAAGGACCACTTGAAGTTGGCCCCAGTGTACCTGTGGTCAATTTCGGCGAATTACTGGTGGAACCACATCCCACGATGCAACGACCTGAATTTCAAGGATTCCCAGGACCAATGCTGATCGATGACCCTCAGAGGGGATACACCGAAAAAGTTCACGTAATTCCCATTGGTTCCAAGGTTTAGCAAGACCTTTGGCAGACACAGACTTTATTTTTGATGCCACGTTCACTTTTGATAGTAGTAAGTGGGGCAAGTATCAGTTCTTCTCCAGAGAATTTGAAGTGCTCCAAAATACAGTAAGACTTAAAGCACGTTCAGGCTAGAGTAGGTTTTACGAAATACTTCAGTGATCCATTGCCCAAACTGGATTTTTATAGATGCTACTACCTGGTGACCACACTTATAGCCTCCGAGAACAAGGACTTGCGGGGCACGTTCATTCTGCCATCTTTGGTAAATGACCCCCCATTCAAGAAGTTCTATCTTTCAAAGGATTTGATTCGAGCTACAATTAAGATCCATGGAACTCACACACTGACAGAGCGAGAAAGGCTGATTCCAAAGCCGATGAAGCGTGGTGACGTTATCAAATGGGAAGACATCTCGGCCATCACACCTGAGATATCTAAGCCATTACGTATATGTATGCAACATTTTGCATTCCCGACTCAGGATCGTTTCACTATGCCTCACAAGCGTATTTGGTTCGGCTTATATTTAGCATGTATAGGGCCCCAGACCATAGACCTTGCAAGTTGGATCATTGATCAGTTGTACTTAGCTCAGCATAGATGGAAAAGGAAAAAAGTCATCCATGGATGTTGCGCTCTCATGTGAATTGTTTATATGTGTTTGGCATATGACTTGCCTATAGAACGTGCAATGACAAGTGAAGAGTTGAAGGCATTCAAAGGGACCGCCAAGAAAGCCAAAAAATCTAGCAAGGGACGGGCAGGCAAGCGCATGCGAGGATCTGTCCAATGCCTACAAGTTCCAGAGTCCCCATCACCTCAACCCTCTCCAAAACAGTCACCTACGGAACCCCCTGCGCCTATACAATCCATTCGCATACGACTTTCACAACCAGTTATTATGGAAGGTAATACCCGTGCCATTACCTCTCAAGCAATTATCGTTCAGGAACCCACAACTATAGCAGCAGAAATTCCCACCTCCATTGGTGCAGATGCATTTACTTTTCCTATACCCAATTTGGAAGCAGAACCAATGAAACCAGGTTCGATTTTGAAATGCCAGATGCTTTTCCAAACGAATTTCAATTTTCAAAAGGACAATTTTTCTTTCAGGAATATGAACGCCCAAGTTACCCTACTACATCCCCTGATCAACCGCAAGAGCAAGTAGTCTCTAGCTCTGAAGGAGAGAGGATAGAAATCGACGATGATGACGGAGATGATGAAGCTAGTCAAGAGAGCCATGACTCTCAAGAGAATGTGCAGACTGATGAATAGGAACAACACATTGACGCTGAGGGTGACACCAGTACGTACAAAGATGAGACATTTGAAGCAATAGCCTACACATTGGCAATCAAGAAGCTATACCACACCATGCAACCCATTTGGCTGCACAGAAAACTCTCCAAAGAAGAAAGCCAAGCGCTTGTAGAATAAGAACTCGCTCAGGAGGCTTCGAAGAAGCCTACATTCAAGGTTTCAGAGAACTGGTTAAGTCAGTAGGTACTAATGAAGCATTACGATATTTGCAGAGAAAGCCATTACCACAGTTTGACCCACGCTGAATTCGCTTACTATCAAAACCGAGTCAATATATTCGTGTACCAACGGATGGCCAATCATCACAATAGGCTCGGGAAGCACGCCTCATTCCTGAAGGATCTTTGGTAGAAGAAACGATCATCATCGACTCCCCACCCCACACTTCTACTGTAAAGACCACCACTGTTGTCGAAGTACCCACCACACCAACCGCTCCTCTTTCATCTCCCATCCCTCCTATCTCTCTTGTACACCCTACCTCTCCCAGACCATCCACATCCTTTGATAGTGTGGTAGTAGAAGCCTTTGTTGCCTCAATTCCTCTCACCCTCTCCGCACCTACACAACCTAGCATCCCTCCTCAGACTTCCACTCTTCTATCCAGTCCATTTCTCCATCCATCCATCCCTTCCTTCCCCATCCCTCCAAGACCCCTATTCCCATTTTCCCCTCCACTGACCTTCTCCCCCGTTTCACCTCCCCGACCCACTGTATTTCCTCTTTCCCCTCTCCACCAAGCACTACAAGAGACCCCATCTGTAAATTATTCGGCAACCTTTGTAAATCCTGTTTTCACACCCACTTAAGCACCCACTACCGCTCCACTATTCACAATCACTGCACTTGACACAACATCCAGTGACATGGACATATCACCACCCACTGCACCACCATTCACCTCATCCATTTCACCACCACATTTGAGCACACCACATTTCTCCACAATCAGCACTGCATCCACTTTCCCATCCATATTTCCCCTTCCCCTTGCATCAACACCCACACCCACAGCATCTTCACTCACCACGCCATTAATACTATCACCCACAATCGACACTGCATTCCATCAAATGTTCATATGTATGACACAAGTGCGAGATGAATTAGCATCTCTAGGCACCACTTATCAAACGTTGCAGTGCACCACGAACGACTTACAGTCGCAGCTAAATTCTTTATCAATCAAGAATGCCTCCCTTAATACACGCTACCAAGAGCTACACCAGGCCTACCATACACTTGAACTAGAAAGTGAACAAAAGACAAAAGAGGCCATTGCAATTATCGACAATTTGTTAAGGGCTCAAACCATTCGCAATGTGACGCTCACTAGAAACATGGGACTACTAAGACGCCACCTAGCAGCAACAAAAGAAGAGAATCAACACTTGTAGGACCAAAATAGAGAGAACCTTGAAGTTGCTTTAGATCAACCAGACGAACCCCTCAATCCAAGCCATTTAAAAGTTATCCCCTCCGAATCCATGAAGATACTATTGGATGATCCTGTCAGACTACTAGAGGATTATGACAGCATGAATGGCATATCAGAAGCTCCAGGAAGACCACAAAATGCTACAGTTGAGAGCACCTGTACAGCAAGCACCACCAGCTCCTTCGGCCACATCTCGTGAGATCATTGAGGAACTCAACGCTCTATGGGCCCAAGTATTGACTCTTCAAACACAAATAGCAGCATACGAAGCACCCCCTTCGCCAGATTCCCCACCGGAACTACCAGCGGATGAAGAAATTGTGACTATCCCAGTGGAGGACACTTTTGAAGAAGCCTACGAACCCCAACCCATCCCAGGCGGATGTGTCACGGCCGAAGGCCAGACCACATTTGAACTCCCTACCCCCACGTGGATGAAGACTGTAGAAGAACTTGGCAAGACCCACTTAGCAAGGGTGGAAGCACAATTACACGCAATGGCTATGATCGAGGAACGTATCTTACAATCCCCTTATTTCTCTCACTTGGCCCCTTGCAAGTATATATCTAGGCATGAGCTACAATACAAGCCATATTTTATGTTAATGGTAGAATACCAATTGGCCATCAAAAAAGGGACAAGCAAGAAACCCTCCCATGCAGCTCAGTTTGAGCCTGATGATTTGCCACCAGACGTGCAGAGCGGAGAAATATTTCAACCAACTTGGCGCCAAGAATTATTACATCAATATCCAGAAATGATGAGCACATGGGCCAAGGCACCACTCCATTTGAAGTATAACCCATGTTGGGGACCAATACCACGACGCCGCTCTTGGAAGGCCTTTGCAATCAAAGTACAGAACAACAAGCAGTGCCAGGACTGGCTCAATTACTCGTATTTCACACCACCCCGCGGACCACCCATGGTAGGCTATATGATGGCAACGATTCGCCATTGGCTCCCTCGCTTATGACGAATGGATGATGTAGTCGTGCATATGACTGTCAAAATATTTGACATGATGCAGATAGTATTCAAAGTCTTGCATCGCATCAAGGCACCCCATGTGAACACCCCGGGATTTGAGCATGGCAATCAAGATTTAGTGTATGATATGAGTACGGCACCATCGCTCCGGGTGTGTTATGCTTGACACTGTCGCATCAAATATCTACCAGCATACTATAAAATGACATTTGAAGAGATGTTTACTACCGGTTTTTGGGAATACCATTCAGAGGTGTTCATAAGCAGGCCCACACACCTACTCCAATTATTTGCCTATGAACAAATGGTGTACTCCACGCACTACAGACTCCAGCCACCATATGAACCTCAAACTCAAAGCAGATCTTGCCAGAGGTATTCACATTTCAGAGCACACCCTCGCTCAGGACCTCCTACAAAATTATATCCGAGAGACCCCGCAACAAGGTTCTGTCAAGGACGACAAAAGCGAGAGGGAGGGGGATGTTGGCAGTAGCCAGAGGCACAGACGACGTGCAAATATGTGAAGGTAGATCACAATGAAGTAGTGGGGAACCAGACTGATTATTTTTTCAGAGAAATATGTTTTATAATATCTTTCAAAAACTCTCAACAGTGATTTTCATAACTCTTGTACCATATGTAACATAGAACAACCAATTTTGTAATTACTAGCTCCATTTTGTGCAAGCCGAGGAGTCCTCGAGCTTGAGGAGCTTAGGTAGAATGAACCTACCAATTTTGGCTATTTTTGGATCCCGTTTACCCTTTCAAATAGCACCTAGAACCTTTTTAACTATGCCGGTCACTAGATGTGAAACCGGTCAAAACTAGTCTAGAATCTATAAAAAGAGCTAGAGAACTCATTTTTGAGGGTAGCTAGTGTAGACTTGTATGAGCTAGTGAGAGCTTGAGCTTGTAATTGAGATCTTGAGTAATAGAGTCTATTTTCCTACCTTCCATTATTTTTTGCTTGTCTCGTATGTGTGTATGTGTATGTGTGTGTGCATCTCTATGCTTCTCACCTTCACTCTCACTACATCTCACATTCATGATCTTCATATCACTCCTATCTCTTCCGCGGATTGACATTAAGGAGGTGGAGCTTCTTAATGTGGTACTTACCATTGTGCTAGAGCAACAACAAGGAAGAAGAAGAAGAAGCTTGGAGCACAACACACAATAGTGAATGTATTACCACTAGAATGTTCAAAGATAAGTAGCCCATTAAGGAAATATTTACATATACAAGCCGGGGGAAAAAACCTCCTAAAGAGGGAAAAAAATGCCTCGGCGGTCCTAGAGTGTTCACACACATCACTACCTAAATATATCAACAAAACTAATGTACATTCCAACCATGATGAGCTGCAAGTGCACAAATGCTACGAACCGTAGTCATTTGGCATGTAGGAGCAAAGGTTTCATCAAAATCAATGCCTCTTTTGTGTGCATACCCTTTGCAACAAGCCCCTTATACCTGTCAACTGTTCCATCAGGCTTACACTTGAGCTTGTATACCCACTGCAAGATTATGACCACCACATGCTAGAGACTTCATATTCCTCACATTGATCATCTTCTCTCTCTTCTCCATGCGGATGATTTTCTCTTTCATTGAGATCGCAGTCGTTCTGCTCACATGAAGTTTGTTCATGAGTTGGAGTTCTACTCACGAGAAGGTTGCTTCGTAAGCAAAAAGCATGTGGTGGTGGTCATAATCTTGCATTGGTATTAGAGCTAGAGCTTTTATGGAGACCTTGTGAGGGACTATTATCTTCCTCAAGTTTTATGGAGATACATGTTGCTTATCATATCATCATCTTCATATTCCTCACATTAATCATCTTCTCTCTCTTCTCCATGCGGAAGATTTTCTCTTTCATTGAGATGATGGTCATTCTGCTCATGCGAAGTTTATTCATGAGACGGCGTTCTACTCACAAGAAGTTTGCTCCGGCAGTAAAAAGCATGTGGTGCATTAGGGAAAAAAGTGAGCCCTCCATTGGCCTTGTAAGGATTCCTAATTTTTAGGGATTAAAATGCTTAATCTAGGATATTATGGGTCAATGGAAAACCACCAGTGGTATTGATGAATATAATATTATTTGAAAGGCATGTGTACTCGAATATTAAAAAAGACATTTTTGTAACCGTTGGATGGTTTTATTTAAGGACTACGATTGAAAGGAATATAAAATATAGAGATAAAGGCTCTAGCATGCGTCAGATGGCATAGTAGAGAGAGAGAGAGAGAGCTATTCGTGAGTTCTTCTCAGACGCTCTACAAGTTTCTTGACCCTTAGATGAGGGGAAATTGGATGGTTAAGCGCATTTGGGGCTGATAACAACTTTTAAGTTGATGTGCACTGTTTGATAGAAGGCAAATCCGATGGTAGTCCACGTTTGGTGCTGAGCACATATTCGTGGGAGCTTACAACCGTCCGATCAGTCCTTGATCCAATGTTATAGGTGAAAATGCACATTTTCTTTATGGCATCTTAATCTTAGCCATTAGATGATCTCTTGATCCAGTGGCTTGAAATTTAGGCACCCAAAATGGGAGGAATTCAACTAGAATTGTCCGATTCAAGATGAAATCCAAGGGCTTACATCCAAAGGTGCATTTTTTAGAATGTTTTACATCTCAACCCTTCCCTTCTCTCAAATCCAAGGCTCTAATTCATTCCTAAGGCTTTCAAAACCAGTCACACATCTAAAACCACTAGTTCAAGGAGGTTTTCTCTTCTTTGACCACAAAGAAACCATGGAAGCCTATGCGTAGCCTATGTGATTAAGGGACTAGACTATGTCCACCACCCTCTTCTCATTGGTCCATCCCTAATCACTCCTTAATCTAAAAGGCCCATGCAGGGTTCATTTTTTTCCCTAATGGGTGGTCGTAATCTTGCACCCACTTAGTGCCAATGGCCTTCTTGCCAAGAGGCAAGTCACATAAAAACCAGGTACCATTTTTCATGATAACATCATATTCTGATTGCATAGCAGCCATCCGATTTTTAGAATTTTGTGGTTCATCAAACGAAACAGGCTCATTCTCATCACAGAGACCAGAGGTAGCCATAGCATAGCAATCTGATGCAAAAGAGGCACTATGCGAGGCTGAACGAGTACGGCATGATAGAGGTGCATCTAATTTGTTGTCATGGAAAGTCTGCACCAACCATTTTGGCATAGTTTTTGCCTCCTCAATATCATCTCTCTCATCAACAAGTGCATCATGTAAATCTGCATCAGGAATGGAATGATCTACATCATCACATGAAACCTTCAAAGGCTGAGAAGTTGCCTCATTATGACTAGCACTAGACTATCCACTTGTACAAAAAGGCAACAAAGTATCATACATGTCTTTGGAGCTAACATATGTCTCCTTTGTACATGAAAGTAAAGGTTGAATAGAGTCTTCCACAAAAACAGCATGATGGATGACCAAAATGCGTTTAGTCTGTGGATGATATAGACGATAGCCTTTGCTTTCAGAACCATACCCAACAAGAATACATTTTACTACTTTTATCATCCAATTTCTTACGATGTTGTTCAGGCACTAGCACATATGCCAGACAACAGAAAACACCCAAGTGAGCAACAGATGGCTTACGACCATGCCAAGCCTCGTATGGAGTGATAGTCTACAATGCTTTAGTTGGATATCTGTTAAGTACATATGCTGCACATATAACGGCCTCAAGCTAGAAACTATGTGGTAAAGCCTGACTCTTGACCATACATCTCTAATTCTTTGAATATTCATCTTGGCACTGTGGAAGATGTGATGAGAGCCTTAACCACATTGACAGGAGAGGCACAACTTTGGAACACTTGGCGCGATGCATAAATGATATCTTGTCAAAAAGAGGTAAATGTGAGCACAAATGGATCGACATGGAACCATGGGGCTTTCCTTCGTTGAGGAGAGGACTCATAAGAACAAATGGAAAATGGTATGAAACCACAATGTCCATGCGAAGAGACAAGGAAGTAGGACCCAAGAGGTCGATAGTATTTTGAGAGACTAACATTTTTCTAGTTCAGCTTTGTGGAGCTCGGTACCATTTTGTAGGTTAGACTAGGAGAATCATTGGTAATCTTTCAATTTAGAAAGGTCTTGGTAAAGTTTAAGCTGATCCCAACTAGATTTCTCATTACCATCGATAGATATACCTTTATGGTGCCAAGAAGGAAACCAATTATGGAGCTCCCACTTCCATATTGTCTTTATTGATGGAATATTATTCTAATGATTTCTTGCCATGTGAGGCTCAAAATCCTCTCTCAAACTGAATCCTCCAAGGTAGTCAATCATATTTACCTCTTTTTCAAGAATCGGGGTTTCTTTAGTGTGTGATTATTCTCCCTTTAGATGTTTTCCGGGGGCTTCTTTTTTCTTCTTTTTTGAGTTCTATAAACTCCTCCTCCTCTTTGTTCTTGTTAGGGGGCATGTTAGGCATTACCGGTATCACGATTTCAGTTTCATTCTCATTCTGTGCTTTTGTGAGATTCATGGTCGATCTCCCCAAGTTGTAAATCTTTGACATTAATGGAACTTACTGAAGAGACACATCATGGTTCATTGTATTTGCGAGTGCCCATGATGAGTGCTTGAAATGCCATTTCTCCGCAATCGAACACTAACAAGATATGGTTTGATGAAAGAAATTGGCACTTTACCACAATTAACCCACGAGGAAACCATTTAACCCAGGAGGAAACCATTCTTTTCAGAGCCAACTCCTAAATCTTTCGACCTTAATCTTTCGATTGGGGGCCTTTGGCCAAGCAATTGACCAATTAAATATGTGGCCAAGTAATGTGGTTTTGAAGAGTCTCTCCCCCTCTTGAGAGCCAATCCTTGGTGGTGTCTCTCCTCGAGGTCCATGAAGGGTTCAGATAGTGGATATTTTTAAAAATAAAAACTTTCAAGAATTTTTTTTTTAAAATGGAGGTTCAATCCATGGCAGCAACATGTAAGGGACATGTATCTTGGAAAGATGTTGCATGTGGCTGATGTGCCACCGTTTGTCCATCCCGCGGTAGTTGTGACCGCCGTTTAACCCAGTCTTGTAAACTCCTGTTCTTGTGGGATAAGGGGGGTCCCATGGGTACTATGCCCTTCCCATGGGTATCTTGGAAAGATGTTGCATGTAGCTGATGTGCCACCGTTTGTCCATCCCATGGTAGTTGTGACCGCCGTTTAACCCAGTCTTGTAAACTCCTGTTCTTGTGGGATAAGGGGGTCCCATGGGTACTATGCAACTTTTATAAGCATTTGCATTGGCTTAAACCAATGAAAGTTAATTTTAAACCCGGCAAATTTTTGTTCTTTCCAAACCTGAAACCTATGTTTTTCTTCCAATCATGATGCTACACGTGGATGACACAATTCAGCCGCCAGCCAATCTATAGCAATGACTATTTTCCGCCGATTTACCCCTCCATCGTATCCCCTACCCTTACTCTTACGAAGGATTGTTTCTATCAACCCATACTCAACATGGGCGAATATTAACTTCAAAACGGTATACTATGACCCGCCTTGGACGACTCAGTCAAGCTTCTTAGTTCCAAATGACGGAGGATGAACTCTTTTAGACTCAAATCTCTGTTTTAATTCCATTAGAAAGATGGCATAAGACGGCTTTATCCTGAGATCCATTTTCCTGCTCTGTCACGCCCTTGGAGTCTTTGCGAAGAGACGGGCTATGGCGCATTCATCAAGCTGGCCTGCAGAGTTTGTATGTCCTATCTCCTTGTCAGTTATGGGGGATCCTGTAATAGTAAGCTCGGGACAATCCTACGAGCGCCGATGTATTGAAGCTTGGTTCGCGTTGGGACAAACAAGGTGTGTCGTGCAGGGTGTTCTCCTTGAAAGCAATGTCATAATTCCCAATATATGCCTCAAATCCGCTATCAAGAGCATGGCGAAATCAAGAGGTTTGCCCACTGTTCCTCTTCCTCCTTCCGCTGATGATGCAAATGAACTCGCTGAGCATCTCCTTCGGGAGAAGCCTTATGATGATTTACGGTCTCAAGGGTCGTACTCTTCACGATCAACAACGGAGGAGCTGGTATGCCAACAAATTGAGGAGGTAAATGTGGGAAATTTAGAGAACCAGGATACAACGGAAGGAAGTAGGCTTAACAATGTTGATAAGCAATCATTCAAAGACAAAATGAAGGTTGCATTTGGCCGAAAGAAAGGAAATGGAATGAATGAGGTGCAGAAAAATGTGGAAAACTTAGAGAACGAGAATATGAAGGAAGCAAGCAGACTCAAGAATGTCCATAGACGAGCACTCAAAGACAAAGTGGGGGTAGCACTTGGAATAATGAAAGGGAAAGAAATGAAAGAGATAGACGAGGTCCAGAACTCGATCATATCGAGTCAACTGGATAGCAGAGACTACGGTGTAGATGATGGACATGCAGAACCTTCTACATTCTCAATTAGTGAGCAAGCGGCATCGGATCTTGGGGGAGACATAAATTTGTCGACCTCATCAAGCTTGCCTGACATGCGCAAGCCAAGAGAAGCTTCCGGCGATGAATGGAAGGGGCAAAACGTTCTAAGACGCAGTCCGGGTATAGAAAATAGGTCGGTTGATCTCCTGCAGGATACACGTGCGGAAACCGCCCCCAATGAAGGAAATCTGCCCGCTACAATTAGGTCCACAAGTCAACATCCTTTCACGAATCCTGTTACGGATTTGCGGTCAGATTTTAGTAAGGGTCCATCATATGGCACGCATGGTGCACGCAAACTTCCCCCTGATCTGTTAACTAGGCCGTCATATTCATCGTCTCAGCCACCTCAAACTCCTTCATCACCAACATCTGTGTCGGATTCACTTGTCAAAAGGATGAAATCTCCTTACCTAGAAGATCAAGAAGCAGCTGTTGCTGAAGCTCGGCAGCTTTCACGGGAGCAAAAAAATCGTAGGTCTCTGTGTTCGGCAGATATCGTTGCAGCTCTAATAGAGTTGTTCCAATCAAAAAACGTGAAGGTGCAGGTAGATGCAATCGCAGCTCTTGTAAATTTGTCCATAGAGAATCAGAACAAGTCTATGATTGTGCAAGCTGGAGCACTTCCTTTTCTTATAGAGGTGCTTAACAGTGGGTGCCCAGAGGCTCAAGAGCATGCTGCTGCAGCAGCATTCACTCTTGCGATTGCAGATGAGAGCAAGCATTCTATGGGGATACTGAATGCAATCCCTCCTCTTCTAAAGATATTGAATTTTGGTCCAGAGGGTGCTAGACAAGATGCAGCCATGGCTCTGTATCATCTCTCTCTCATGCAGTCCAACAAATCTAAGCTGATTAAGTCAGGGGCAATTCCAATTCTGTTCAATCTTGCACAATCCACAGAGAGACTAGGTCTAGTGAGCAAAGTACTCATGGTCCTTGTTAATGTTGCATCTGTGCCGGAAGGGAGAGCTGCCTTATTGCAGATGAATCCGATTCCTGCCTTGGTAAGGCTATTGCAGATATGAGATGATTCAGATGCAACTATGATACCAGAGCAGGCTGCAACTCTTCTTCTTTTTCTTTCAAAAAGCAACTTTAGATTCAAGTCCATTGCAGAGAATGCAGGGGCAATTGAGTTGCTTAGGGATATGGTGGGAAGAGGGACTGTTCGTGGTAGAGAGAAAGCATCGAAATTGTTGGAGATAATGAAGGACACTTCACTTGGACTTGATGATTCAGATCGCAACCCTTTCTTGGCAAACCAATACATGAGGTTTCGAATTTATGATGGGCAGCCGAACTCTTCTGCATTCTGATTTCTGGTACTTGGCTTTATACACAGAGTAATATATCTTGTTCCATGGTCTCTTCCATGAGTTATTCATCATGCCTCAAGGTTTCTAAGTGCCACCTAGTTGTGATTTACAAAGGGACAGAGTTCTGAGATTCCTCAGTGCTCATTGATTTAAGTAAAGCATTACTATTGCAGCAGATCCACACAACTACTAGTACAGGAGTAGTTTTAATATTGCTGCGGGGCGTTCACGCTTGTCACCTAAGTATAATATTGAGGGAAAGTGGATTGATTATGTGCTTCATTGATATTATATTTATTGTGTTCCGATATAGTCACACCTCAGGCAATATATGCATTCATTCATCTCCTCGAGTATGAAATGTTCTCATTTTACGAACCTATACCTGTCTTTTTTTTGTTTTCTAAACAGAATTATGTATGACAGTGATAGAGCAAGTTTCAATCACCTTGTAGCTTCATACGGCTTCATCAACCTTTGGATGCTCTGCTCTATTCAGCAGTAGATTGGCAGTCCTTGCTAGGAGAATCATGAAATGTAAGAGAAATCTTTGTATTTAGGTGCTCCTAAGAATTTGTATTCGTAAGAGAGGGGCAGGGACTAGATACCTACCCCACTCTAGAGATGGGATTACCATCCATATTCAATGTACATTTTTTGTAAAATATCTTGATGCTCCTGTTCAATGTACTTAAAAATGATGCTTGTGCAAGTTTAGCAAGAAAAACAGAAGTCACTACGAGTTGGTTCAGACTGCAGGAGCAAGAGAATTGATCAGTTTTCAGCTTTTTTCTATATCCACTGTTCACATCAATAGGTGGAGAAAGTATTCGCAATCTTGATGGTTTTGTGGTGCCATTGATTTCTTCTACCATCCCATCATCATTTCTTTGGTGGGGGTATCAAAAACCCCACCCCCTCAGAAAAGGAGAGATTTAACAATCCCTGAGGCTGAGACCTACATTTTCATTTAATTCTGCAATTAAAAAGATAGTGATACACGAAGCCATGGGAGTGCTTAAAAAATCTCCAATTATGAAGAAACAAAGATTAGAATCAGGTTTGAGGACATGTCTTGGTAGACATTGATGATTACCTATTGACCTTCATGTAGTTCAATTGTTGGTGAGTCTGAACTGTGACTGAGGGTAGATGCTTACCAATGCGAGTGCCTCTTCAACCTCTCATGAACATGGAGGTATTGATGAAGGGTGGCCTCAAACAAGTAAGGTCTACACCATGGGACAAAACAGGAAAATATTGAGGCGCTATTCCTAAAAGTGTGTCTTCTTAATATCTTGCTCACGTGAAAGGCCTTGACTAAAGGATGATAGACTGATATTGAAATTGTGTTTTGTGTATGGAAAACATTTGGGGCAATCCTTGAAACACAGAGAATTTACTTTAATATTTTCAACGTACAACATATGTTCTCTGTTATGAGACGATGCCATCATATGATGCTTATTTAGATGTCTTTGAGAGGTTTTGAATAGCGTAGACAACATGAAGTGGGACAATGGGAC
The DNA here is from genome assembly GCA_020310875.1 of Ceratopteris richardii. Lineage (NCBI taxonomy): Eukaryota > Viridiplantae > Streptophyta > Polypodiopsida > Polypodiales > Pteridaceae > Ceratopteris > Ceratopteris richardii. Next base: position 90,551,625 of record CM035407.1, on the reverse strand, counting down.
AACATGTCTTTGAGAGGTTTTGAATAGCTTATTTAGACAACAGCGTAATGGGACATGAAATGAAAGATAGGCACATAGAAAACAATGGTTGGGTAATTGTTGACAAGATGCTGTACATCGAAAGTATGTAGAAGCATTTGGAGTAACTACAAATATGACTAAAATGACATCCACATTATTTGAAGTTCAAGACACAAAGCAACATATATCATGAAGACAAAAATTTGGATTTTTCTTTGGTGTAATCGATGAGACCTCTAAGGATCTTGGAAAAATAATGGATGTAAACATCTCAATTCTGTGAAATGCCAATAAAACAAAAATGATTGCCTCATCAACATAAGAGTACGTGTCGAGGAATGCCAAATAGTTCAAGGTTGAGTTGAACATTGAGAGATGTCTCACAACGAAAATGGTATATTCATGGACTACATGTCAAGAGAAAGGAAATAAGGAAGAGAGCTCTCATACACTCACACAACAAGAGAGGAGCAAACAAATACAATATGTAAAGAGAAATACATAAAGAAAATCCTTGTATCCTCGAACGATAGATAAATCTGGTGAAGCTCAATGAAAATATCCCTAACATAGATTAGCATGACCATTATATATGCTAGACAAATGAAAAGTAGTATGTGTCATCGTCGATTATCACATTTTGAACTTAATATCTCAACACTCTCCCTTAAGCTCAATGTCATTTAATGTAATCCCAACATTTTTTTGAAACTTCTTTAGCTTCTCTGCTCCAATAATGTTGTGTTTGAAGAACATACATCTTCGTATGATGAAGACAAACAAAAGGTAACTCTACCATATGATCTTGATTCTAATTCTGATCAATTAGGAAGCAAGCATGATACACACGTCTAGGATCCAAGAAGTGATACAGATGATGACCAAGATGAAAGGGAAAAGGATTACAAACTATGGAAGTCAAGAGGCAAAACAAAGATGCAGGAGTGTGGAGAATGCTTTAAGCAAGCTCTTAGAAGATCAACAAGAGAGAAGAAACAACCAGAAAGGTATGGATATGATTCCATATTTGTTACAAAGCATTCAATCTACTTGACAAAAGACTCAATTTTAGAAGAACCTTCAACCTATGAGGAGGCAAAGGAAAACCCTAATTGGGAAAAGGCTATGAAAGAAGAAATAGGTGCAATGAAGGAGATGGACACTTGGGATTTGGTTCCAATGTCATCCAGTCAAAAGGTAATTGGTTACAGATGGGTATATAAAGTTAAAAAAACTTAGATGGAGTAGTTTGTAGGTACAAGGCAAGATTAGTTGCCAAATGATGCTAAAAAAATCATGGTATAAACTATCAGGAAATATTCTCACCAGTTGCAAAGATGACTACAATCCGAACATTGACAAGTGTAGCTACTCTAAGAAATTGGAAACTCCTCCAACTTGATGTAAAAAATGCATTTTTAAATGGTTGGATAAGTCAAGAGGTATACATGCCACAACCTCCGGGTTTTGAAAACCCTAATCATGCATCTTATGTTTGCAGACTTAAGAAAGCATTGTATGGATTGAAACAAGCTCCTAGAGCTTGGAATTATAGGTTGGTTACATACCTTCAAGATCAAGGTTCAAAGCTAGAAACTCAGATCCTTCTCTATTCATCAAAAGGGATCACAATGAGGTTATCTATTTGTGTGTATATGTAGATGATATTATTGTGAGAGGTGATGATCTGAATGACATTCAAAGAATCAAGAGACACATGCAAGAGGAGTTCAAAATCAGTGACTAAGGTGAGCTCACATATTTCCTAGGTACGCAGGTGATGTACACAGATGAAGGAATGTATTTGACTCAAAGAAGATACATTCAAGATCTGCCTTAAGTTCAAAATGGAGAACACTAAACTTGTAGGTACACCTTTGGGGATGAATCATAAACTTAGTGTTTATGAAGGTGACAAATTTGAAGACATTAAAGAATATCAAAGCTTAGTTGATAGCTTGATATATGCTACTCATACAAAGGTAGAAATCTCATATAGTGTGGGAATGCTTAGTCAATTCATTCACTCACCTAGAAGACCACACATGGATGTAGCTAACAGAGTACTTACGTATCTCAAAGGTACAATCAATGAATGTATATTCTATCTTTACTCTTTAGATTTGGATATCAAAATCTATTTAGATGCCGATTAGGTAGGAGCTAAAGATGATAGAAGAAGTACCTCTGGTTGCTTAGCATTTGCAAGTTCAAACCTAGTGTCATGGAGTTCCAAGAAGCAACCAATAGTTTCTTTATCATCAATTGAAGCAAAGTATAGAGGTTTGACCATAGAAACTCAAGAGGCAATAGCATTGTATATAGATTTGGGACTTGTGAGTTCCAAACCTCACATATTTAAAGAAAATGTAAGCTCCATGCATCTGTAGGCAATCCTATTTTTCGCGCAAGAACCAAAAACATAGAGGTTCATTACCACTTCATCAGGGAGAAGCTCATGGCAAAGGAGATTGACATTTCTTTTGTTCCAATTTAAAAGCAAGTAGCTGATATGATGATGACGGCACTTGATGGAATAAAGATTGGAAATGGGAGGCCGGTATCAGAGAAAATGACTCAATATGGTTTTCGATCACTGGCATTAGGGATGTGGCTTCCTGGGACCTTCAAAAAGCTAAGAGGCTCTAGATCAAGGGTTTTAGACACTAGAAACACCTCTAGAAACAAGAAACTGACCAGTGGATCAGCTTTGAAGACATAGACCCTGAAATAAGAGCAAATTATGAAGAATGGACTCTCCTTTAGGGCAAGTGCATCGCTTGGGAACTATCCAAAACCCGACTCCTCATTGGGTAGGATCCGTTGTGTCATGATGGTCTGATTTGGCACAATGGAAATTGCTTGTCCGAAATTCCTAGAATTAAGGAGAACACGGACTATCATATCATGCTTAACAAGAAGTGGTGCCCGAATTGGACTAGCCTACGTTGGGATTTGAAATTCATGTCTATCTGGCACCCCCTCATTGAGACCAAAAATTCTGTGCTCATGTGGAAAATTCTACACCGTGGTATCTGGACCAATCTAAAGGCTAGAAAAATTTGTGGTGCTTAGCCGTGGTGCAAGCATTGCCATCACAACATTGAGGATTTGGGTCACATCTTCTTCACTTGCCCCAAGTCTCTCCTGCTCTTGCTAACCGTGGGGAAGATTTTGAGATTGCAGGAGCAAATCACCTGGAAGCAAGCACTTTTGGGTGAAGCAATGGGCTTCTTGGCGGCACTGTGGAATGCTATAAGAGGGGAAACCCTCTGGAAGATTTGGAGGGAGTGGTGTGCCTACAATTTTGGACACCCTCCTAAAGAGTGGTCGATCGAGAAGTCATTGTTCATCCTTGGCAAAAGAATCTTCAACTGTAAGAGGGCCCCACCCTTTAGGCATCATAAAGATTTTTCATCCAAAACAACAAGCTTATATCTAAGTGGGTCCCACATGTAGGGGACGAGAGGGTTATTAACCTCATTTGCAACACAATCTAGATACATAAGTTCTGCCCCTGCTTTGTGGGATTCGAGGGGTCCCAAGGGCACTAGTCCCATTCACTTGTATCTTTTTCTTCATTATTAATTAAAGTCCGAGAGAGTGGGCTACGACTAAACTTCCTTTAAAAAAAAAAAAAAGCTTTGCAGATTTAAATCAATGATAGGTATTCAACCTATTAGAGAATGAAGACTCATGCATACTTTAGCTTGAGGGGGAGTTGTGGGAATATAAAGCTTACACTATGCTTGAGTTGGATTTGATCCACATCAAGAAAGCTATGGTTTGGACTATGTCAAAATATCCATTGAAGCGTTCTTTTACCTATCCTCATTTATTGTATTTTTTCAAAAGATTTTTTATGGATCATTTACCATTGTAAAAGCATAGAGCTTTACACATGTAAAAGGAGAAAAAGAGAGCTAAAATTCTATGAATTTGAGGTGGTTGACTTTCAATCAATGAATTAATCAATCACCTAAAAGTGGATCAAGCTAGATCTTCACTTTTCCTAGATTTTAGGAAAGGGAATTGATTCTCTTCAACAACCTTTATTGCCTTCATTTGAATTAAAAATCCACTTGTAGAGGTTGTGGAGCACTTAAGGAGTCTATGTAAAGATGTCAAAACACTTCTACATTACATGGAAGCAATATAAATACAGTTGTGGCCATCATTGTCTTGCTCCTTCATTTCTCTGCATCATCTTCTTCAACAATAGTAAGCTTGTTGAGGTTGCTGCTCTCTCTACAAAGCTCCAAATTGATTGAATGAGCACTCCTTGGAAAGATCGTAATTTCTAGTATATGTGTATAAATGTTCAAAGCACTTGGTTCATTATATTGGGAGAAATTATCGTTTTTTTGTCTTGAGGTCTATCTGTACGTGTTCCTAAAAAATAGGAGATACACTATTGAGTACCTGGTTCATTCCAAAAGCATATTTTGCTTATTTCTTGTACTTTTGTGCACTCTATACACTCAAACCTATTTCTATCACTCCTCAAAAAGGAGTTTTTCCAATCGTAATCAGGTTGGATGCTATCAAGATTTGAAGTTGGTTGTCTCATCCAAAGATAATAAGTTTTTAGAGCTAGTCAATGTGCAAACCTATCTGTTTTGTATCGACTCTTTCTCCTTGATGCTCGAAAGTACATAGATCATTTTATTGCACTTGTTGCATGCCTATAAGGTCTATTTGAATCTCCATAAGCTCAATGGTTGGTCTTGTGTTGGTTGGCTGGACTAAACTTCATCGCTTTATAATTCACTTTTCTACCTCCTACAAACTTCTCCAAGCTCTTTTAGTATGACAAACATGAGCAAGTGAGAGTACAAGTATGTGAGTGAGAAGCACACCAACATGCACACACATACATATTGAGACATTCTGCCAACCCCACTTTCTTCGATACCGGACGTAACTCTTTTGAGTTGTATAGACATTCAAATTCTATGGTGAAGAAGTGGTACTTTCCCCATACATTGTTGTACTCTATCTCTACCTCCCAAATGAAAGATCCTTCCTTGAGGGCTCCTACCACTTCACTAAAACAATGAGAGTTCTTGCAAACCTGAGTTGTATGGCCCAGTGGTGGATTTTGGATAGGTATGATTTGTAGGTCCCTCATATCCTTTGGTCATTCCTTAAGTTCATCTAATATGGTTAGAGTCTCAATGTTGATGGTCTATTGAGTAGTCCCTGCTTGCAAACTAGTTTGTGCCGTGTCTACCATGGCTCTAGCAATGGTGGTTGCTCTTGAATCTACTAGAAAAAGAAGATCATATTAGGGTTGCATTGGAAATGAGATGATACATTGTCCCCTTTATAATACCAACATGATACTCATTTTGGTCCGTGAGTTAGTGAGGGTGGGTTTAGGAGGATAGTAAGTTTCCTAGATGCATACTAGGGATGTGCAATATACTTAGAATGCATTTAACCTATTTGTGAGGGTATTTACACTGTTGGTTCCGGGGGTTTATTACAAGGTTTGAATTTCCACACTTCCCTTATGGGATTATAGATTTTTTCTTTGATAACACTTAAGGGTGTCTTGGATAGCTCTACTTGAGATACTAGTAGCTGCTCTTAATTGAGTTTCTCCCAGTCACTATAAATCAAAATTTCTAGAAGAGAGTTCATGCCCACTCCATTGATGCTCTTGTGCAGCCTTTAAAGTGGGTATGAAGAAGTGTAAGGGCAACACTGCATTCTGACCAAACACCATTTGAAAGGGTGTGCCATTGAGTACCATTTTATAGGAAACTTTATAAGCCCAAACAACATGATGTAACATTTGTCCGAATCAAAATGTTTATTGTTAACCAACTTTGTTAGAACCATACAAAGGATCTTATTTTTCCTTTTTGCTTGGACATTTTCTTGTGGATGGTACGGGGCTGATGTCTTGTGAATAACCATGAGTTCTTGCAAGAAGTATTCAATGAACTCATTCAAGAAGTGGGTACCATGTCACTAACTAATTCTATTGGAAAGCCATATCTTGTAAATACATTTTCGAATAAAAAATTAGTGGTAGTTTGGACATCGTTCTTCCTAGTGAATTTCACTTCTATCCATTTGGTTAGATAGTTGGTGGAAACAATAATGTAATCCACATGTGAATTCTTAGTTGGGGGATTAATAGGACCAACAAAGTCTATTCCCCACTTGGAGAGTAGTCCTCCTCCCATTGTGCATCTTAGCGACATCTCATCTTTGCATATTGGATACTAAGTTCACTGGCATGTGTCACATAGCCTCACATAGGAATGAGCATCCATGTAAAGGTTTGGCCACCAAATCCCTACAAATAGTATTTTTTTGATTACCCTATCTGGTCCAAAGTGTCCTCCTGCCACACCTTGGTGAGCAGTTTCTATGATTTTAAGATATTCACTTTCATGGACGTCAAAGATATCCATCTCTTCCACGTTTGTGTAGGTTATTTCCAATGAGAGTGTAGTCTAAGGCTTCCTATTCTAAGCTTCATCATCTAGCTAATGTCATTTCTTGAGGGAAAGTTTTTGTCTTGAGAAAGTCAACCAATGAGCTGCTCCAATCCAACATTAGGCATACTTAATACAGAGTAGCATGTTCTAGCAATGGTTGATCACAATAGCTTGGGAAATACTGACACATCCTATGGACATCTGCTTCCATGGTTGGCCACTATACACCTAATCTTTGCAGAGTCTAGAGAGTTTGATGTTTAGAATAATGTTGCTTCAGTGCACCTACATGTGCTAATTGCAACCATTTCGTGTACTTGTCTTCTTCTACACAACAAGCCACTATGACTTGATTTGTGTGGTTGTACACATTACCTGCCCAATATGTGATATTTAGGGGATTTCACCTCTTGTTTACCTTTTGATTTTAGTATAGGATGCTTAGGTCCAAAATTAAGGATAGGCACAATAATTTGGTCCTAGTTAGGCACAATCTCCAAGTTAAATAATTAAGCATCAAGAAGTTCATCTAACATTTCTTGTGACGGCTCTCGTGAGGTTATTTTGGAAAGGTGATCCACCCTAAGGTGGGTCTTACTTTTCTTGAATAGATAAATCCAACTTCTATCAGTAATATATTTCTTCTTTGATCTTTGCTACATAATTATCATTAGATGTATATGGTTTTTGCTTGGAAGGTTTGGCTTTTAAGGACATCATAATTCTATGAGAATAGATGTCCAGGTCTATGTTGATGACGCGGCAAAGACTCGAACCTTGTCAAGCTTGCGGAATTCGCCGCGCCATTGAAGGTGACTAAGCTAGAGTGATATTAGAATACCTCTATAATCAGCAGTAGCTTAGCAAAGTTTCTGTCACTCAAACATATAAGACTGTGTTTGGAATTCACTGAAAATTCAACCGAAACTTCACCGGACTGTCACCGTAATTATACCGGAATCTTACCGGAATCAACTGCTATTCTGTTTGTAATTACTTCAAGTGTATATAGATGAAGTAAGGAAGTGATGCGTGAACTTCCTTCACTGAATGAACTCTTTCTAAAGTTTAAAGAAAAACTTCACCAGTTCACAATGCCTCTTTCCGATCAGACTTTGTACTGTGTGTACATATTCATTTTACCGAAATCTTTGATGAACTGATAGTAGAGATGTCTAGCTATAAGATAAGCTATCTCTCATACAAAAGTTTACATTATTCTGCGAGATCTACTTCATTGTTCTACCGGAAAACACGTTTATTGAGAAAACTGTAACTGACCGAAAAATGCGTTTACTGAGAAAACTGTAACTGTTAACTAACTTTATACCGTAACATGAAAATACTCAGATTTCTTCGCATACGAAGAATGCGCGCAAACTTCCACATGAACATGTGTTTTCTATTAGAGAAGATGTGTACAAAACTAGCTTGGCCTCTTCCTGCTCAAGCTATAGAAACTCTCCTATACTGAGTAGTTTCTTCTTACCATCTCTCTCAGATGAATACCTGACATTTCAAGTTTCTGTTATTCATCTTTACATACGCAATCTCTGGCATCTTCTAGACCTATTCTTGATTTCTATATGCGCTCTATTTGCACTACACGCTCTTCTCACACACACTCATGCTCTACTTTTTCTTTCTTCCTATCTTATTTATGTACAATTTTGATCCGATGTAACAAACTCTAATTCTGGAAGTTTCTACGCTGTACATTACAGTCGTGAATTTGTCCCTTCACTAAGGCTTTGATTTTTTGAATATTTTGATTCTGCTTCTCTTTATCTTTCTTTATCTTTATGTTTGTCTGTATGTCAAATTTGTGAGTGATTCTTCAACAGCTCCCCCTCAATCACTAATTTGACTCTTCCTGTCTTTCATATATTTTTCTTTCTTTTATTCCTGCCATTTCTTTGAATCTGCTTGTCTTTGTTCCATCCAAGATCTTTGTCAAAATATCTGCAATCTGATCTTTTGTTGGAGTGTATACTATTTCTATCTCCTTCTCCATTACCTTTTCCCTCAGGAAATGATACTGAATCTCTATGTGCTTTGTTCTTGCATGAAATACTGGATTTGCTGCAAGATACAACGAGCTCATATTATCTCCATGTATGATAGGTATACCTTGATCAATACCCATGCTTTTGAACAAGGTCTGCATCCATATCACTTCTTTAGCTGCTTCTACAAGTCCTTTATATTCTGCTTCTGTTGACGATAAAGCCACTGTGTGTTGTTTCTTCGAACACCAGCTTACTAGCTTATCTCCTAGGTATATCATATACCCATGTGTTGATCTTCTGTCATCTTGACTTCCTGCCCAGTCTGAGTCACTGAATGCTCTCAACTTTATATCAGACGTAAAAGGATAATATAATCCTTCCTTTATAATTCTTTTGATATATCTAAGAACTCTCTGTCCTGCAACCCAATGTTGATCCTTCGGACAATGCATGAACTGTGAGAGAACTCCCACTGCATAACTAAGATCCGGTCTTGTTAGTGTAGCATAAATTAGACTTCCCACTAACAACTGATACTTCCTCATATCTTTAAACTCTGCTCCATCATATTTACTGAGTTTATGATTTACTTCAAGCGGTGTTAAAGCTTCTCTGCAATTCTCCATATTAAACTTCTTCAGTAAGTTTAAAAGATATCTTTCTTGCGAAACATATACACCATGATTTGTGTATGTGATTTCCATTCCAAGAAAGTATGATAACTTTCCTAGATCACTGATCTTAAACTCCTTTTCAAGCAATTTCTTTACTTCTTTAATTCCTTCATCTGAGGTACCTATGATTATAATGTCATCTACATAAATACAAATGTAGATCATACCTTCTTCTTTTCTCTTGATGAGTAGACTTGCATCTGCCTTCAAACTTTGGTATCCAAGTTCATTGAGATATTTCACAAGTCTGTAATTCGAAGCTCTTGGAGCTTGCTTCAGTCCATAAAGTGCTTTTCTTAATCTGCAAACAAAATTTGGGTATCTGGAACTTACAAACCCTTCAGGTTGTTCCATATAGACTTCATCTGATATATATCCATCCAGAAATGCATTCTTGATATCCAGCTAACTTAGCTTCCATCCTTTTGATGCTGCAATAGCAATCACTATCCTTATGGTTGACATCCTTGCCACCGGACTAAACGTCTCATCGTAATCTATGCCATGCGTCTGAGCATAGCCCTTGACAACCAGTCTAGCTTTGTATCTGGCTATCCTTCCATCTGCAAGTTTCTTAACTTTGAAAACCCATTTATTTCCAATTACTTTTTACCATTTGGTTTAGGAACAAGTTCCCATGTCTTGTTCTCCTCCAGTGCGCTGAACTCTTCTTCCATTGCTTCTTCCCAGTGCTTCTTGCCTTTAGCTTCATCATAGTTCTGAGGTTCTTCATCATCTTTGAACATATATGCATAATTTTTCTGAGTTATATACGAAGTATCATAAGAATACCTTTCTGGTTGTCTTCTAGTCTTGCTTGACCTTCTTGGTTCACATTCTTCATAAGTGTCTGAATACACTTCTTCATCAAATATAGGAATTTCTTCATTTCTTCTTGTTAATCCATTTCTGGACGTACTTGCTTGCATATAGTGTTCATCTCTATTCACCTGCACAATTGATTTCCCTTTCTCTTTTTGTCTTACCTCTTCTTCAAATTCTTCCGTTGTATGACTTTGATCTGCATACCAGCTTTTCTGTTCATCAAATGTAACATCTCTGGAAACAGTAAACTGTTTTGTTAGAGGACTCTACAACCCATCTGCTTTTCATCATATTCGACGAACACATATTTCTCTGCTTTTGGTTCAAGCTTATGTCTGAGTTGTGATGGTACATAAGCATAAGCTACTGATCTAAACACTTTGCAATGATCAAGTGTTGGCTTCTTTCCCCACCAAGCTTCATAAGGAGTCATTCCATCTAAAGCTGTACACGGCAATTTGTTTACCAAGTATGTAGCTGTATTTATAGCTTCAGCCCAAAGATAGTTTGGACAATCTTTTTCTTTTAGCATAGCTTGTGCAAACTCAACTAGAGTTTGGTTCCTTCTTTCTGCTACACCATTTTGTTGTGGTGTATACCTGTAGGTTATTTCTCTCTTGAAACCTGCATTCCAAAGATAATCATTGAACTCTCGGGAGAAGTATTCTCCCCCTCCATCAGACCTCAGTCTCTTAAGCTTTCGACCTGTGAGTCTTTCAGCATATGCATGAAAATGCTTGAAGGTTTCAAATACTTCTGATCTTTCCTTCAAAACATATAACGTTATCCATCTTGTAGCATCATCAATGAATAAAACATAATACCTTGAGCCACTGATTGATCCTTCTTTTGTTGGACCCCATACATCTGTATGAATGAGTTCAAGTACTCCATCATGTTTGAATCCTTTCTTCTGAAAAGGTAACCTGTGGGCTTTTCCCATTTGACATGCTTCGCACTTATGAATCATATGTTGGTTCTGTACATTCGGTAATCCCAGTACTGACTGATTTGAAATCATAGCTTTAATTCCTCTTTCATTAAAATGACCTAATCTCTTATGCCAGAGATCAAGTTCTGTAATCACCTTTTCACCATGTGTGAGCAACGCTTGACCAATGTTCCCTTGTACTCTTAAAGTAAAGAGTCTACCTTCTTTCTTACCAGAGACGATCTGATTATATCCATTCTTGGGATCTTCTACAAATACTCCTTCATTTGTAAATCTGACCTGAAAACCTTTCTCAACTATCTGTCCCACATTAATCAAATTTTTAGGTATTGTCGGAACATACAAAACATTGGTTAGCAAATCTGCTCCACTCTTACATTTCACTTTTCCAATTGAATGTACACTATGTCTCGTATTGTCACCTATTTGAACAGTATGACTGGAACTACCTTTTTCCAACTCTGACATCAGTTCTATATTTCCTGACAAATGATTAGAACATCCCGAATCAATGTAAAATACCTTTAGATCTTCGTTATCTAATGTGCCGATTGAGTTCATCATCAATGATGTATGACTTTCATTCTGTGTGTCATTTGCGTAGTTGTTGTAGGTGGTGTTGTAGGATTGATTCTGTCCCCAACTTCTTGCTCCACCTCTACCATAGCCTCCTCTTTGATTCTGTCTACCTCTTTGATATCTTCCGCTTTTGCCTCTGCTATTGTTATTCTGATTCTGACTTGATCCTTGGGAATTGTGCCAGCAATCATGAGCTAGATGATTACTTACTCCACAAATCCAGCAAGCCTTCTTGTTGATATTCTGACTACCTCTTCCTCTTCCAAAACCTCTTGCTCTTCCTCTTCCAGTGCCTTTACCTCTTGCATAATAAGCCTGAGAACTCGACTCTTCTTCATCTTTTGACTTACCTTTATCTCCTTTCTTCTTGTTCTTCATGTACATAGAATTGAAACACACAACATGAATATGCATGAACAAATAGGCAACATATATGCAAATGAACAAGCAACATTGACAACAAGAAAGAAAACAAACAAGCATCAATATGAAGTGGAAGTGGATGTATTGAGTCATTTTAAGCATCAATTCCTCTCATCTTGAAGAAAAATTTGTACCTTTTTCATAAAGCAATCTATCTTAAATACGATTATAAACAAAGATTTAGGATTTTCAAGAGACATCTTTCATCTTTAGCTTATTTTAGATCAGCTCCTTTCCTACATAAATATGAATATGCTCTTTCTCTAATAACATGCAAAGAAATCTAACTAAACTCCACTAATGCATAAACCTGCCTATATAGCCTGTATGGCCCAAACCATCGTTGAGTGAGCTTTTTGCGTGCATCATATTGAGAGTCAAATGTACTATCATAAATGAGCACCCAATCTCCTACTTCAATTGGCTTAGGATGCAATCGATGAGTTTTATCAAAATAATGCTTGTTCTTCATTCTAGATTCTCTTAATTTTTCAACGGCATCATCAAGTCTTAATTTACCTTGTTCTAACTGTTTAATGCGCAAACTCAAAAAATCATCAGTAGACATGTTTTCAGACCAAGGCAAATTTGACCATGCAGAAATATGAGATTGAATTGGAAACAATGGTTTTTGACAGTACATGAGTTCAGCAGGCATATATCCAGTAGTACGTGTGCATGTCATTCTATCTGCCCAAAGTGCAAAAGGTAAGAATCTAGGCCATTGTTTGATGTCACTATTACATGCTTTAGATATGGCTTTCACAATAGGTGGATGCCCTCTCTCTATTTTTACCATTGGCCTCTGGATTATATGCAGTAGTGAGAGACAAACGAATACCGTGACGCTCAAAGAACTCTTTAGCTTCTCTCGCATTTAACTCTCCACGATCGGCAACTACTTTCTCTATGTACCCAAAGCGACTTATGACATCTTCAAGCAAGAATTTGCAAACATTGTAAGTGGTCTTAGATCATAGTGCACGTCCCTCTACATGATTAGTTAAATCTTCTCTTGCAAGTACAATGTAACGCATTTTGTCAATACCTTTAGGCATAGTTACAAGATCTACTACCCACTTGTAGTGAATACAAGGTGGATAAGTAGGATGCAACGGATCTCTATGTTTGAATGATGAATGAAGTTGACAAGTAGAACATGTAGAAACATAGCTAGTAATGTCAACATACATCCTAGGCCAATAATAGGTACTTCTAATTTTTTCATATGCTCCGAAAAATCCTTTATGACCTGCCCATAACGTCTCATGCATCTCCTTCATTACTTGCAATTGAAGACCTCTCTTTCCTAGGACTCGTTGTGGATTCTTAACCTTACCCTTAGCATGTCTCCAAAGAAAACCATTACGTAGGAAAAATTATACGCTCGTTTCCTAATGTTGCGAAATCTATTCGTAGTCCAGCTAGGTAATGGTTGTAGTGTACTTAGATATTTTCCTATGTCTCTCCATTCATTTTCATACTCAGACTCGTGAAATTTCTCATACTCATATATATGTGGAACATAGTCAACTAAATTCACATTCTTTATTAGATCACTTTCAAGATCATCATCAAATCTAGCTCTCGATAACATATAAGCAACTGAGTTTGACTTACCTGAAATATGAACTAACTCAGGATTTATGAAGTTAATATATGAGATCCATCTAAGCATGGCTATATCAGGAGATGAACAATTGGCTATCATTCCAATGAGAGGCAAACAATCAGTCTCAACTTTGACATTTGCACCAATGAAATATTCTTTGTCTGTTTTCAAAGCTGTTACCATACCCCATAGTTCTCGTTTGATATGTGGATATTTTTGTTGTGTTTCATGTAGAATTTTGGCACCAAACCTAATTGCATATCTATTCCCTTCACGATCATCTTGACTTATGACCCAACCTATACCAATAGAACTAGTATCAACAGTCAATATAATAGGTTTGTTAGCAGAATAGTCTACACGCTTAAGGATTGGAGCTTCAAGCAATAATTTCTTCAATTTACGCATAGCTTGAGTGTGTTTGTCAGTCCAAATAAATTTTCGTTTCTTCCTCAACAAGTCATAGAGACAATCGGCAACATGAGCAAAGTGTGGGATCCAAATAACATAAAAGATGCAAGCACCAAGAAATCTACGTACCTCACTCACGTTGTTACATGTTTCAGAAATCTTGCTAATGGCATCAACTTTTTGTGGATATGGCTTTCGACCATAATGGCCACATAAATGTCCAACAATAAGAACCTCGTTGACACCAAAAACAGATTTCTCTATGGAAAATGTGAGACCTACCTCTTCAAATCGTTCAAATATTCTTTCACAATCAGAGATATGGTCAAGAACAAATTTATGACATCCAGATGAATCTAACGTAATGTCCTTTACACGTTCCTCACTCCCTTTAATTGGAATATCATCAATGAATGGAATAGTTATATGAGGGATAAAATCATGTAAGACCATATTCATAGCACTCATCATATGAGCCATAGAATTAGTCGCTCCTTGAGGTAACGTACACATTCGCACTAAGCCTAAAGGAGTTTTCATTGTAGTAATGTCACGACTATCAATTGCTAATTGGAATTGGTCATATCCAGAATATAAATCACCCATTGAATAGATAGAATGTCTTGAAAATGATTCAGCAAACTCACACTACAATGGGTCTTGTTCCTACATTCCTTATGGTGACTTTATTGATAGGTTGGAGATCTTGAATAAAATGTAGTTTCCCATTCTTTTTAGGCACAGTGAACCATCTATTTGAGTAAGGTGCAAAAGATGGCTCTAAAATTCTCATGTTTATCTTCTCCTTAAGTAGTTTCATTAGCTCAGGTAAGTGAGCCTTTGGAACTGGTATAGGACGAAGATTCCATGGAATATGTGGAATAGTAAAGATTATCATGGGTGCAACTAGCTTAGGATCTACACAACCAATCTCATGAGGATACATAGTAAAGGCTTTTCCATGGCTACGTATGACTCTCTCAAATTTATCTCTCTCTGCTGGTAAAAGAAAGTCATCATCTTTACCAATTTTCACTTGTTTGATTGTCTCATCCGTGAATGTATGTCCTATGTTTTTCTTATCCCGAAGAGTTGGATCATTTTTCACATCAGTAATTTTTTTTACTTCCTTGAGGTAATGGTTGAGCTATGGGTTTGATTTTTTTGTCTACAGTTTTGTACTTCGTTTCAACTAAGGCATCATGTGTTTGGTTAAATTTTGAGCACTTGTCAACATTGAGAGCATACTCTTGGATTAGAGCATACTCATCAAGGGAAGAAAGAAGAATAATATGGGAATTAGAATTTTGTTGAAGACATAACTCTAACTCCTCCAGAGTAGAGAAACAATGAGATGTTTCAATCACATGCTCAATGTTCTCATCATGTTCCATGATTTTGTTGTTTTTATAACCTTTTTGGGTTTTTTGGATAAAAGACTTGGACAATTGACTCTTATGAAGAAAATCTAATCTAGAATGTGGAAAAAAAAGTGACAAACTATTGTACAAGTTAGTTGGCTGCGAGATATCAAACCAATATCCACTGTTGTCCCGCTCAACAATGGATTCTATGCAAACTTTTGATCATATGTAGCTCCAAACATGAATTGAGGTGCACAATCACTACAAGCATGCTCATGACCTTGAGTAACAATAGGTTTCTTTCTAATTGACAATCGATTCCTAGGATGATTCACTCCTACCATCATGACTTGAAGTGATTGCATTCCATCCTTAGACTTAAATCTAGCATAGGTAGACCCATCATCCATGGCTTTAGTTTCCATAGGACTCTCACAAAATAAAGGGTTGACCTAAGAGAACTTCATAGGAGCAATTATCTTGAATAAAAAAGTGAAACTCTTCTGTGATTCCTCCTATGGATATGGGCACACTAGCACAAGCTCCGTACAGGGTACCTACACCATTATCTGCAGTTCTCATACGCCATCCACAATCTTTATCTATGGGCCAACGAAACTTATCATAGACTTCTCTTGAAATCACATTGATTTCGGAGCCGGAATCTACTAATGCATTTACAGTGATAGTGTTCTTATCATTTCCTATTTTAACATGCATCTCTGATGTACCTCTAGACCAAAATGTTCTTTTAAAGTGACTTTCAGGATTGTTTTCATGATTTTCATGGTCAGGTTGAATAGGTCCTAATAAATTTTTATTAACATTTACTTCATCATCATCAAAGTTCTCTTCATCAGATTCATCAAAGTTTAAGGCTTCATTCATAGCTTGATCTTGATCTAGAGAATCTTGCATCTCAGTATCTAGATTAAGCGAAAACCTCTTCCTTTTAGTTAGGCCGATAAAGTTATCTTTAAAAATAGGCTTTGCAATAGAGAAAACTTGTTCTAAAGACATAGTCACTTGACTCTTAAGCAAAATGTCATCTAAAATCTCCATAGGATCTATTTTTCTTTCAATTTTTGAAATCAAGATGGCTTTAGGTTTTCTCTTTGGTTTCTTTTGTTTTTGCTCAGGGTCTTGTTTTTGTTCATGTTCTCGTGTTTGGTCTTCAGTTTGTTTTGATTGTTCTTGTTTATCTAAAGGCTTTGGTTCTATTTTTCTTTGCTTTGTCTTCCTCCCTTTTTGTTTCTCCTCTTGTTTTTGTTCATTGGGTTGTGATTCTTGTTTTTTATCTTTGGATTGTGATGTTTCTCCCTGCTCTACGATTGTTTCTATTCCCTTTGAGGTTTGTTTTCGCGTTACTCTTCTTTCACTAGGCCCAACTTCATCTCTTTTTCGTTTTTCTTCTACATTGGATATGTGAGAAATAAGAGATTGATCTTCTATCGGTGACTCCCAAGCCGTTATTCTCCTAATCTCATCCCGTGCTCTTACTAAAGCCTCTATGGAAAAATCACCTTCCTTTGTGGGTTTACTTGATTCCACTTGTTGTTCATCAAGAGCTTCTAGTTTCACTCCTGTAGTTCCTACATCCGTTATGGTTATATTTTCATAGTGTTTTTTCATTCCTCCCTTACCATAATTTCCTTGCAAAGGTAGCCTAGATCGATACTCACAGATTTTCTTGTCTATGTCTATTACTAGTCATTGCTCCTTAGCAGCCTTCAATAGTCCACAATCTCTCAAAAAGTGCTCTAATGAATCACACCAAGGACACCTACGAGGGCCACGCACAAAACCATTTTGATTTTGAGGATTTTGATTAACTTGTGGTGGGAAATTTTGAAATCGAGGATTTTGTTGAGAAGGTATTGCTTGAACAGGATAATTAGGATTTTGAAAAGGCAATTGATGTATTTGAGGAGCTTGGGGACTTGAGGTGCAAGAGGAGCTTCCATATTATATGGTTGATGATTCTGAAAATTTTGATTTTGAGGATTTTGAAAAGCTATTTGAGAAGCTTGAGGATACATGTTTTGATACATTTGAGGATTTTGCACATGAGGATGAGGATTTTGCATTGAAGGATTATGCATTGGAGGAACTTGATATGCTTGAGTAGGAGCTACTTGTGGATTTTGATTGGTAGCTATAACATGTTGATTAGGCTCTTGAAAAGACATTAGGCTCATTTGATTTTGGAAAGTTTTGGTGTAATTAGATTGTAAAGCATCTATAGTCTTGGCCAAATTGGATTGTGTAGCAATAAGACGTTCCATTTGCTTAGTGATAATTTCCACTTGAGATTGTTCAACTACACTTTTATTTGGCTCTACTTTAAAACCTTGAGTAGGATCCATCATTTGAGGAATAGGAGTAGAGTCAAAAAGCATAGCATGGGATTGTTCTCTAAGTTGCTCCTTAGTTTGTGGAAGGCTAGCTTGAGGAAGACTAGTTCGCTCATAAAGCATGGATTGCCTTTGATGTCTATGGGCTACAAACTCTACTACTTTACGCACTTTTTGCGAATTGTCAATAAGACCATAGCGCTTATCCGGTTCTTCTAATCGCCGTTCAACTTCCCTACAAGTTTCAGGATGAAGAAGCTTAAGAAAATTGATCACAAGATCAGGTTCCAAAGTTATCTTATCCTCATCAGGAAGTTGTTCATAGCGTCTAATATACTCATTTTGTAAGTGAGTAATAGAGCTACTAGGCTTTGGTGAATTGACCCATCGTAAGAATCCATCCCGATTATGTTGGCTATAATCTTCAAGATAGAATTCTTTGAGCATCTCCTTTCTAAAATCACTCCAAGGAAGACTATCATATTGAGTGACACAGTTTATGATAGAGCTATCAACAATTCGTTCAAAGAATGATATCAAAATATCTTTGGGAAGACCAAAAATCATAGCTTGCTCTTCAAACAAATCTAAGTAGCTTGTGATGTTGATACCATTGAATTTTCCCTTCTCTCTCAACATAGAAGAGACTATTTTTTGGCCTTGTTTCTCAACAATAAGGGATTTGAAACCTTCCTCCATCTTATGTGAATAAGAAAGTGATGCACGATGCTCTAGATCTCTCACAAATGCGTTTACTTCACGACGAAGATGTGCACGATACTGTGAGAAATCTAGTGCAACAATCAAGACTGATGATGATGATATGATGAGGATGAAAAATATGAAACAAAGGATCACAATCTCCCAACAAAATCAGAAGCAAATGCCACGAAGCGTTTCATGTCGGGTTCAAATGTGGAGGTGATCGCAATCCGGGTGGATCAGGTCCGGTCATGGCACACACAGGGTGTATGAAGCTAATGAATGTTGGAAGGTTTAAGGACGTGAAAGTGAAATTAATGTTGAGTATGGAGAAGAGAGAGATTTTAAAATGATTATGGGAATGAGAATGTAGGAGTGCAAGTTAGATTGATGAACATGAATGATAAGAATGAAAGAGAACCATACACACGAATCAAATTTGGAAGGAAGAATGGTCCATTGAAGGAGCTTCTTAAACACTTCCTAATTCCAATCCATATGCATAGTCTTCTTTGGATGATATGTATGCATGACGAGAATAGATGGAATCCTTACACATAAATTAGTTTCGAAAGGAAGAATGGTCCAATATTGGAGCTTCTTATACACTTTCAGAAACTAATCAATATGTATGGGTATGTATGGATTATATGCATGCAAGTGAATTATGATGATAGAGTTTAATCACAAGCTCATTGAAACATCCTCACTGGTTCAACGTAATCCTGCGGAGCCTTCTCACACATAGAAGAAAATAGAAGACATGTAAAAATACTTAAGAAACTGAGAGACAAGAGAGAAGAGACAAGTGACAAGTGACATGAATTAAAAGGATTTGAATTAAGTTACATGTATAAGATCGTCGTGGTACGTCAAGCTAAGCAGTCTACTGATCAAAGGCGGTTCCGACCCTCAAACCATGATAGTTCAACCGAATGTCATACATAAGAAGGTGAGTTCCACTTCATTGACCCTATGTATGTATAGGCTCGTAACGTCTAACTAAAGAAGTCTAAGACTCATTAAAACCAGCTCTAACTCACTCACACGCTCCACCGAGGGTGAGTCAAGATAGAGATGCTGGTTTCAAGAGCCTATCCTAGATTGGAGTTCTAACTTAAATTTGAAACTAGGTACTATACTCATACTAGCCCACCTTGGATCCTCACTCGCTCAACCAAGGGTGATCGTCTCAAGGAAACCGTAAGCTAGCATGAGCCCTATGGATGCCTAACAATGATGCTCTAGGACTTTGGACGGGGGTTTATATAGTTTTTTGAATGAATTTGGGCCCTTGGATCTAGAGAAATCAACTCTCAACTCTAGGATCACTACTTTCGATTACAACCATTTAATTAATCAAATCAATGGCTTGGAATTGTTCTTTCTAACAAATCTAGTGTAAAGGAGTGAAATTTAGGCGCCTTCATTCTCCACCATTGGATCTGGGGATGATCTGGACCGTCGGATCAGTGCTGACATCAACTCGGATAAGATAAGCCACTATTTTCACAGAAACTTTGCATTATTGATCTTTAACTGTCAAAAAAGTCTTCTTTTATGGAAAAACTCGTGGATCCTCCTTGCTTTAAGCATAAGTGCATCTCCACCCTTGAATATGAGCTCATCTTGATTGTACAACATGGCTCAATCAGCTTTCGCCATGTGGTAGCCCTTCAACCCTTCAATTTGCTTAAACTAGAAAACTGCGGTGATCCTGAAAACTGGACTTTGTGCTCTTTGACCCTCCAAATAGGCTTTGATGAAGATGAAACTTTGTAGGACTATGTTTCCAAGGAACTCCTTCAGGAATATGCAAAAAAAACTTCCATCTGAATCTTCCTTGTACAAGTTTGTCTACATTTGGAAGCTTGCAAGGTGGCATTAAGGTCTCTAGGAAGCTCTGATAGCCTTGAACATTTGTACAAATATGTAGTCACATATGGTCTTTATACATGCCAAACCATAGGGCTAACATAAATTTCTATACAAGAATTTGTAGGGTCAAACTAGAAAAATTACATTTTTACAAAATGAACATGGCATATCAATGTGCTACAAAATCCATTTTCTGCTGAAATTTGGGCTATAGACTGCCTTTGACAATCTTTACAAGTATATGAATTTTCATCTAATTTGGTGACAATGAAATTTTTGCCCTAATTTCCCGGACCAGCTTTGACCGCTACCATGGACTTTCTTGATTTCTTTGAAACTTTGTATGTGAGCTTCCTTTGACATCCTTGATGCATCTTGGACTTCTCAGGGAATTCCGGCTACCTTCACCAAATATGTTTTATGTAGGCCTTCACAAGTGAGAGAGGAGAGAAAATCTCAACGACAGTGTTGTGCTTCCCAAAATTGCATCCACGAGCATCTTTGAGGTACTAGGCAAAAAGATGGGTTGATTTGAAGCACATACAGTGCTGATTCGCAGTGTATTCGTAACATAGGATTCTTTTCCAAAAACTTTCGTCTCCAAATAGGATATGCTTTATCAAATTCCTCTTGTGTATAGGTGAATGTCTGCATGTTGAATTGCGAATTGCTATTTGGTTCTTTATTGGTGGTCATCTTTATATACGGGCATGCCTCTTCTTTGAGTAACCCATAAGGTATATTGAAAAGCTTCAAAATATGCTCTATGCTCTTGCTCCAATCTTTCGCTGGGACACTAGTAGTGCTTGCTCGTTTTGGCTTAGTTCTCTATTGCAAAGAAAAGAGGCACAAAAGAGAGCCCCAAAATTTTCAAATTAATGGGCATAAATTTCTTCTTCAAAATCCTAGAAAATTCCCTCGAAGCCATGTAATTGCACTAGAGGAGTCCTCTAGATGCATAAGCCCAAACCATTCTAATATATTTCTTGTAAAATAGTATGAAGTTAGAGATTAGTCAATAAAGGGCCGGTCTCATGTGTGAAAGGACCGTTTTTAGGGCACATGTATATAACTCACTTTGTGACTCTTTGTAAGGTCTTTTTGCCATTGGGAAGAAGGAGAACTGAAATTTCGAATTTGCTTCTTCCCTGCTAATTTTCATCTTCTTTATGACCTTTTGTGTGTATGTGAAGATTGGAATGTGTGTGTAGGACTATTGTCTATCCCTCCCCATTACTTTTTAACTACTGTAGTGTGTATGTGAACGAATACGAGTTGTGGAGTGAGTGTAGGTGTTTCTCGCCATTCATTGTTTTGGCCATAACTTGATAAGCAGTTGTTAGATTCGAGTGAAAATACCACCAATAGATGCGTCTCGTCGAGAGCTTCGAAAAAAACTTGATATTGGCCATATTCGGAGTTTGGAGCTAGGAGAACCATTCGAATTTGTGTTTACTATTGTAAGTGGTATCACGCCAGACATTTGCAGAGATTTAGTGAGTTGGAGAGGTAGTTTAGTCTTTTCACATGCATTCTAGCTGAGCCGCTTCACTTTCCATCACATATGCACACGTCCTCATACACTTGGTTCATGTGGTTCATGGGATTGATAATTAAACATGTGTCAATCCACCACTATACGCACATGTGGGGCAAATGAGATTTAGTCTCTTTGACATAAGTCCCTAAGACCTCGTGACTTAGGTACACATGTTTTAGGCACCGTTGTCGGGGAAAAAACTCAACCAAGGTGCTTCGTGATGGTTATAGCTCTGGAGTGAAGGAATCGTACTTGTAGAAGTGAATTCGTTCAGTGGCAAGTACTCAGACACTTCAACACTTGTTACTTCACATCCCAGAGATGTGTGTAATGAGTTTTTAGGTTTAGGGTTAGGAGTGAGGAAGAGAAGGGAGAGTTAGGGTTAGGTTAAGGAGAGAACTGGAGTAGGAGGAAGTTGGAATCACCAAGAAAAATCTCAAAAAATAGCCAAAGTTAGTGTAGAGTAGGCTTCAGGCATCACCAACTATAAAAACCAAAAAAATTAGTTCATTTGACACCAGCACTGGAACTGGTATCGTGTGTAGACAGCGACCGATATCGCCTAAGTAGTATCATGCCTAACAAGCCAAAAAGCTACTTTATGAGCTCACATCCTAAGCAAGGCATCCCTGAAGGTAAGCTACAACAAGATTTCAATATCCAAACCACTTTAGAAGCACATTTGCACGTGATTAAAGACGTTTCTGGTATCGTGGGGTGCAATAGAGAATTGTTAGAAGGTCTTTGAGTGAGACAGGGGGTCAAGAGTGAAGAGGGGTGAGAAATAAACCATTTTGTGCAAAACATTTTGAGTTTAGAGCGATTTTTGCTATAGTATTGTGGTCGGTTGATTTTTGGTATCACGATACCAAAATTCCCTAGTATCGCGATACTCACCTAGTATCCTATCATCACATACCACTTGAGGTATTGCGATACCATTTTTGGTATCATATTGTCAAGTTGGTATCATGATCGCGATCAACCAATGGTATCGTGATCGCGATCAGCCAGTGGTATCGTATCACGGTCCACTTGGTATTGTATTGTCCCGATCATAAACCGTATCATTGGCCGAGCGATATCGTATCGCAAACATTACTGGTATCGTATCGTTTGAACTCCATGGTATCATATCGTGAGAAATTGTAGTATTGTATCGTTCGAAATACCAGTATCGTATCGTGCAAAAATTCTAGTATCGTATCGTGCTAAGTTTGGTATCATATCGAGACTTGCACTAGTATCATATCGTGAAGAACTGCAGTATCGTATCGTGAGAATTTTAGGTATCGTATCGTGCAGAGCACTAGTATCGTATCATGTACACAGATGGTATCGTATCGCCTGACCCATTTGGTATCATATCTTGCAGAGTACTAGTATCGCATCGTGCAAAAGAGTTATCGTGTCACGAGGAATTAGGTATCGTATTGTCAACTATCCGAGTATCGTATCGTTGCAAACAGAAGTATCGTATCATGTTCATTAGTCAGTATCATATTGCCTTCATCTCTGGTATCGTATCGTGCAGAACAGTATCACCGAAGTGGTATCACCAGAATATTTGAAGCCATCTAAGGGCAAAATTAGAGATAAATTGAGGAGCCAATTGGGGGATAGTGAGAGACCAAGATAGCCCAAGAGAGTGAATGAACTTGAGATCAAGACGGGTGCTAAGTAGCCGGAGGAGTGTTATTTCATCGGTAGGAAGTGAAACTCGGGCAAGTCATCACTCTATCTATTCCGACACCTCTAGTGACTCGGAAGAAGCAATACCAATGGATTCAGAAAACATGCCGGGTTCTATCTCTAGGGGAAACTTCATGTCCACAGTAGAGGGGGAATATCATACCTCTCTGCAATATATGTCCACTAATCCTCAAGAGATCCCCATCTACCTGGATGGTTTAAACAGATCAATAAACAGGATGGTGAATTCCACTGATTCAGCCATAGTGTCCAGACCTGCAATCAAGTATGAAGGAGGAGTGTACATGGACAAGTTAGGTCACATCTACGTGGTAACAGAACACCCAAATCAGATCAATGAGAGAGTAGGGCTGGAAGGACAAGGAAACTTGGGAAGACAGGACCCTAAAGAATTAGTAACTACACCCCGAGGCAAATCAGTAGTGAACCAAGTCTTGAGAGGAGATTTGATACCTCAAGATGACTATCTATTAGAGGTCTACTTGATCCATGGATCTGAATTATTGTTACAAATTGACTCACCCACACAAAGACAGGAGGAAAGCCCAATGACCTTCTATGAGTTAAAAGATCCTGAAGAGGAGTCTAGAGTCACATACCTAGACAAGAACCAAATAAGGTATTGGCCACTCGATGCAATGGATAGGGCTCAATTGAAGTATATGGGGTTTCCCGTATTCCCCCCACGAGAACAGGCAACTACCTCTCATAATCCCTTTGGGACACAACAGGAGTTAGAACATACAATGTCGAGAGAGACAAGCCATCGGAGTATTCCAAACCGAACCCATGTGCAATTCAAAATGCAAGGGATGCAATCACACAATCAAAGTCACCCTGGACTAGGCAACCACCCTCGACCACCAGTGAGGCCAAGACCACCACTAGGAGTGTAGCCTAGAATGACTCCAATTAGACCAACAATTCTTGTAATGCCTAGACAACCGGAACCCATAAGAAGATTAAGACCGATTCAAGTGGCTAAGTGTATGAGAAATCATTATGACAGGTTGGTAGAACCTTAAGATCATATAGCTCAATTTAAACAAGTTTTATGAGCTGAACAAGTGGATGATTTCTTTGTGTAGTATGAGTCCTTTGGACTTACTCTCACAGGAACGGCTTTGACCTAGTTCCAACCATTGGATCCCACTCAATTTGGAGATATTGAGCAATTCTTTCAAGAGTTCATTGGGGAATTCACTAAGAGAGGAATTAAACACAACTCTTCATCTTTGATCCATAGCTTCAAATAAAACCCAAATGAAATGGTGAAAACAGTTGCCCAAAGATTCAATAAATATGTCGATAGATACCCAATAATAGAAAGACCCACGTAGCAAGAAATGATATCATTATTCTTAGATGGGATGACGAACGAGACTTCGAGAACTCTAGTCTACGTAAAACGGTTACAGATGTTGAATGAATACCTTCAAGCGTGTATTGACCTAGAGGAAAACCTAGTTGATGATCTCAAAAGTTCACCAAGCCCTACAAAATCAGAAGACACTAGAAGTACAGTGACATCCAACTCTAGTAATGTAGAGGAGTTAGTAGAGCTGGTAGCCAAGAAGTTAGGAGTTCACGCACAATGGAACTACCAGCATCCACCCATGAGAATACCCATGTTGCGAAGATGCAGCCTATGCAGAGGAGACCATCCTACTCATATGTGTGTAAGAGGAGGAACATGCTTGCCTCAAGCTTACCCTTACAATAGGCAGCCACATCAAGGAGCTGATCTGTATTGCCACATAGAACAAATGTACACTAATCATGCCACTAAGAATTGTCCATTCAACAGGCATACATGACCCTTAAATCAACCTCAGTATAGGTCATATGGATACCCACCTAGAGAGCCAGGAAGGGAGATTCCAAGATACAATCCCTACCCAGGACCACAAGTGGCACCTAGGCCACATGAGCAAGGGCAATATGCACAACCTTAGCCAGTATTAGGATAGCAACCGCCATTTCTACTGAACGTAGTACTAGTTAAATATGCTCAATTAGAGGAAAACTTGGAGAGAGCCATAGTACCTGCATCACCATTAGCCAGTACAGAATCAACAAGCCTAGGATACGAGCAAACCCAAGGAGATTAATATCCATATGACACCAGTATGATGGAGTACAAGCAAACTTATGACCTGCAATACTATGGTTATGAGGGATATGACAATGCCTATGGACTAGAATTAGCAACACTAATGTACACCGCACCCAAAGCACCAATACCCATGAGACCACCCATCAGACTGCCCATGCCAAAAGGACCGTGCTATAGATGTGGAGGAGATCACTTTATAAGAGAATGCGCTCGGCCATACAACCCACCACCCCCTAGGACATGGGAAGGGTATTGCAATGATTATGGGAAGGAACATCTCTTTAGAGACTGCCCAAAGAATCCCAATAAGACTCATAACACTGCACCTATTAATGTGATTGAAGTAATTGAATCGATAGGAAGTGACAAGGCATATACAATACCATTGAAAGCCATCACATAAGCACAAGCAAAGGAACAGGAAAGAAGACGAGTAGACTCAGAGCAAGAAAAGAGTAAAACCCTAGAACCCAGAGTACAAGTAGTGGAAGATTCGAAAGACCCAATTGAGAATATCCAAACAACAAAGAACCAAAAGTGGAAGGATAGAAAGAAAAAACTGAAGGAAAAATGGATGAAAAATAAGAATAAGGAAGACAAGAAGGACACAAGAGGCAATAAGAAACCTAAAGAACCCGAAATTCAGGAAGGACTTCCCATTACACTGCAGACACTGAAATCGGACAAGCCAGGATCAATTCTAGCAGACCCAAAACCAGACGATTTAAACATGTGGTTGAAAGCTTACCAAGCTATAATCGTGAATGGACCAAGCATAGAGAAGCATGAGAAATCTTAGGGGAGTTAGAAAAGGAGAGACTTGCGATATGTAGAAAAATCATAGAGGTAGCTCATGCCACTCTAGAGAAGAATATCCAAGTCCTCCCTAAGACGAGAATATCCGAGCGTCAATACAATGATTTTCTTAAAACCAAGAATCACAAACCAAAAGAGAGGGATGATAAGGAAGAACTACTGAATACCCAGGACAAATCCATGTCCTGAGTCCCTGATTTAGAAGCAGATTGGCAAAAAGAGGCAACACATGTTTACCCATTACGTACAATGGATACATGATCAAGGCTATACTAGACATAGGAGCTGGAGTAGGTATCGCCACCAAAGAGATTTGGGAAAAATGGGGAAAGCCAGCCCTACGACAAACCTGTATGAAGATTAAATTAGTAGATGGCCATGTCAAGAAACCCCTAGGA
Organism: Ceratopteris richardii; assembly: GCA_020310875.1. Lineage (NCBI taxonomy): Eukaryota > Viridiplantae > Streptophyta > Polypodiopsida > Polypodiales > Pteridaceae > Ceratopteris > Ceratopteris richardii. The sequence continues at coordinate 90,524,783 of CM035407.1, read as the reverse complement.
ATATTGGAAAAGATTAGATTAACCACCTGTGGAATCAAATTTGAGCATACATTAGCTATCTATCAATTTGGAAAGGCAAATAATTATGAAATGATATTAGGAAAACCTTTCATGAGACAACTTAGGGTAGTGCAAGGCTGGGTGCGAGACTCATTATCATCAAGGAAACACTATCAAGATAAATTTGCATACCTTTGAGTATAAGGATGTACCCCCATTACAATGGAATCCCATACACAAGGAAGAAGATGATTTGTCTATCCATAGTGCCAGATCAAGTGATCAATCATGGATGCATGAGGATGCACAACTATGGATGTGTAAGGAAGCAAAAAAAGAGGGAAAAAAACTTCAATTATGGCCCTTGGGACATCAAAATTATCGACCCATAGAGGACCCAATGTACATGCCTCAAGTTTTTCCTGATGAAGCATTTGAACTGCATGGATGGATGGAGATCTTAGCAACCTTGGATGTATGTGTAAATGAAGAAGTGTTGACCATGAATGAATGTGTGGACAAAGAGGGCTATGACATAAACTTTTACGTGGTAGTCCTTCAAGAGGTAGAAGCAAGAGAAGTATTAGAAAAAAAATGGAAGGAAGAATACGAGAGCATAGAGATGGAGCCGGAGTTTGATTTAGAGGAATGCTATTTAGAAGCCATTCAAGCAAAACACAAGGATGGAATAACCAAGCTGTTAGCAATAGAAGTAGCCCTGTTAGACCCAAACCATGAGGAAACCACGAGTAAGAACGAACAAACCCCAGATCTATTTGAAGTTCCTAAACACTTCAAAAGATATGAAGTAGAGGAAAGGAAAATAGTCATTCAGATGCCTAAGAGAGAGGCTAGAGAAGGAGAAGCTTATGACAACAAGGAATAAATGAAAAAAAAATCATAGTGACCATAGAAAATGGAGAAGATAGATGCATCTACATAGGAAAGGATGTGTCACATGAGGAGGAAGAAGAATTGATAAGACTGATTCGAGACTATCGAGATGTGTTTGCATGGACCTACAAGGATCTCAAAGGTGTGGAACCCTCCATTTGTTCTCACTGAATACCAATGACACCTGATGCAAAACCATCAAAGCAACACCCTTACACTTATAATGATGTCTATGCAGCAAAATATAAAGAAGAAATATACAAAGTATTAGCTGCTGGATTTATTTATGAGATAGAACATACCGAATGGGTGTCACCATTAGTAGTTGTGCCCAAAAAGAACGGGAAACTGAGAGTATGCATTAATCTAAAGAAAGTCAACGTAGCTATGATCCATGATAGCTACCTATTACCTATCATTGATCACCTCTTGGAAAGAATTGCAGGCAAAGAAGTCTATAGCTTCTTGGACGGATTCTCTGGATATAACCAAGTCGCTATCGCTACTGAGGACCAACTTAAGACCGCATTCGCTATCGAATGGGGAGTCTATGCTTTCAGGGTGATGCCCTTTGGACTCACTAATGCCCCTGCTACTTTCCAAAGGTTGATGTGTCATGTTTTCAAAGAATTCCGAAGGAAGAGTATGGAAGTATATGTGGATGACTTATGTACATACTCAGATTGAAGACAGGAACATATTTCAGAGTTGCGAAGAATACTTGGAAAATGTCAACAATATAGAGTATGTCTTAATCCTGATAAGTGTGTTTTCATGGTAAGACAAGGAAAAATCCTAGGACACATCATATCTAGGAACAGAATATCTACTGATGAAGACAAGATCAAAGTAATTCTAGAACTTCCAAGACCAAAAAATGCAAAAGAAGTGCAAGCATTTATGGGTCACTGTGGATACTATCGCCGATTTATCCACATGTACGCTATAATTGCCAAGCCATTGTATGGATTGTTGACTCAATTTGCATGGACGGACGAATGCGAGAAAGCATTCAATGAGCTAAAAAGACGACTTAGCACAACTCCAATCTTGAAAACACCCAATTGGATTAAGCCCTTTCATATTCATGTGGATGCTTCCAATTACGCAACAAGATGCATTTTAGCTCAACCGGCAGATGAAGGAAAATTGGACCATCCTATTGCCTATGCAAGTAGACAACTGAATCAAGCTCAAAGAAACTATACAACTATGGAGCGAGAAGGCTTACGGATGGTGTATGCGGTTAAGAAATTTAGACACTACCTATTAACCAACAAGTTCAAGTTCTTCATATATCATCAAGCCTTATTGTACTTAGTCAATAAGCCTTGCAACACGGGAAGACTAGTGAGATGGTTTCTGTGATTAATGGAGTTTGATTTTGAGGTGATTGTAAAAAAAGGAAATACCCACGTGAGAGCCGATCATCTCTCTAGGTTAACACATGGAGAGCCACCGAGCAGAGTACCCGACAATTTGCCAGACACTTACTTGTTCAATTTGGAAGTATTTTCTAAGCGGGCAGAAAAGCTAATTCCAATACTCACGCATGGACCACAACACTCAATTAACAGGGAGAGTAGAAAGGAAGTTCTACAATCACGTAACTTACACATTGTAGCAGGAAGTGTGTATCATAAAGAATCCAACGGTGTATTGTCTAGATGTGTAGAGGAAGACAAACAGAAGAACTTGATTGAACAAGTGCACATAAACAAATGGAGAATGCACAAGGGAACTCATGGAACTCTAGAGAATTGAAATGGTTAGGAGTCTATTGGCCTGATATGCCTAAGGATGTCCATGAATATGTCAGTAATTGCACAGAATGTCAGGAAACCATTCTATGATCATACATCTTTACCTTTCTCTACAATAGCACCCAACTGGAGCAAGACATTAGTGAAGTTCTTAAAGACACGAGAGCATGAGGACAGAATCAGTTTAGCGAGGAAACGATCCCTAGAAGAAATTAGTAAGGACTATGTTATCATGGGGAAACAATTATTCAAGAGAGGGAAGGATAATCAACTACGACTATGTACGCATGAAGGAGAGTACTTACCCATATTAGAAATGGCACATGCAGGCACGGCTGGAGGACATTTCTCATATGGAAGAACTCTAAAAATGATCCTATTTGTAGGCTTGTGGTGGCCAACTCTACATATCGATGCAGACACCTATGCATGAAGTTGCGAGACATGCCAAAGAGCTAAATATCCTATTAGATGAGATGGCATGGCATTGAGACCGATGGTTTGCGCGAGATCCTTTTCCAAATGGGGTATTGACTTCATAGGACCCACTAATCCACCAGCCAAGGGATCACACGCTGAATACATCATAGTAGCCACTGATTACCTGACTAAATGGGTAGAGGGAAAATCAACTAGAAAAAACGATGCGCAGACCACCGCTAAATTTCTTTTCGAGCATATCTTCACTCACTTTGGATTACCCATAGAGATAGTGAGTGATCGAGGAATGCATTTCATTAATGAAGTAATAGAGTCCTCAATGAATGAGTTCTTAATAATTCATTAAAAATAAGCCCCTTATCATCCTCAAGCCAATGGGCAAGTGGAAAGTTCCAATAAGGTGTTGTGCACGGTATTGACAAAGATAGTCAATAGTGGAAGGTCAGATTGGGACAAACAATTGCATCATGCAATTTGGGCCTTCCACGTGGCTTACAAGACTACCATTGGAACTACACCATTTAACCTAGTGTATGGACAAAACACAATCTTGCCAATTGATTTTTTAGTGCCTACTTTGAGAGTAGCCCAACAACATGAATGGACAGGGCATGAATTGTCCAGGGAACTCGACCAAATTGAAAAGCTACATGAGATGAGAACACAAGCTATTGCGGGAATTTATGCAGCAAAGAGAAGACAAAAAGCATATTATGATGTGCACATCAAAGATAAATGACTAAAATAAGGAGATTTAGTTCTGGTATATACTTTGAAGCAACACGCCAAGAAGTTACAGAAATGCAGATATGGACCTCTAATAATCAATAGGATTTCAATGAGTGGAGCTATTAACCTAGCTAGTCTAGATGGAGATGTTCTTCCTAATTACATAAGTGGTTGTCGAGTAAAACGTTACATGGAGGCATTGATGGACCAAATGTTAGCATGACTTGTAGGTGTTCAAAATAGAAAAAAAGAAGAAGAGAGGAATAGAGAGGAGGCAAGGCAAGAAGCCCCAGAGCGTATCAAGAAACGAAAAGAGTGGATCACGGTATTTACAAGGAGAAAAGCCTATTCCCATGGCCAACTATCAAGTTCACAAGGCCAACATGAACAACCTCAACATATCCCAACCATTTTTAAATCTAGGGATTGGAACGACAGAGTACTAGCTAATAGATGCCTTGATAGACTCGAGAGCAGGACTCACTTGCATACGAAGGATGATCATCACGCATCTTCAAACGACCATAACACCAACTAAAGCACACATGATAGGCATTGGGGGCCAAGTCATAGAATGCATTGGAGAAGCTATGATATCCCTTCGCCTAGGAAATTCCACTATGGAGCAACAAGTTCTCGTGTGTAAAGACGAGGATTTGATAGAGAACGTGATCCTAGGGACAAGACTGGATCATTGAGAATGAAGTAAGCATTCACATAGCTCAAGGGTACATCTAAGCCAAAATAGGAAATAAGGAAATCTTTAGCCTGTTAGAAGAAAGACTCTCTCCCATGCATGAAACCATCAAGTGTGAAAAAGAAACCCTAGAAGAGGAATTAGCAAACGAATCAATCAAAAGTGTACTAGAGGAGTGTCTCAAGAAAGAAGTGACTACCAATGCCAATGCATCAGTTGTTGAGGTGGATTCATCCCGCACGAATGGAGAATCCAAGAGAAACACTGAAGACAACAATCCTAAAGTCACCTACTACAAGGGAAGATCATCCACGTGGAAGTCCACAATCCGATTATCGCCGTCAGGAAGTGCCAACCTACACTGGGTTCACAAGGATCAAATGAGGGAATTAGAGAAGTCTACACCAATACAAGTCACTCATCTTATGAAGGCTAGGGAAGATAACAAATTCTCTTCATTACAAGAAGAACCAAAAAGACTTCTAAAAGTATGGCTTCCAAAGTCATTAGTAGAAGCCCAGAGGACACGGCCACAAATATGGATTCCGAAAAGGATCAAACAGATTGAAAGTCAAGAGATAGACAAGTAAGAAGACATATTACACCAACAAAGCAGGACCATAAAGCCAAACAAGATTCACCGAAGTCACCAAAGGAATATGATATTAACCAATCAGACTACAAAAAAGGAAGAGGAAAAGCCTAGAGCACAACAAAACAAAGAGAAGACGAAGCCTCACACTTCAACTACAAAATGGATATGGAGACCCAAGAGCAGCAAGGACCAGAACAATAGAACCAAAAGGATTCCGATTGCACACATGAAGAATCGAATGCACATAGAGTATGCATGCCAGGACCATACTACGAGGCCATGCATTTGGCACATGATGTATGTAACAAAATTAGTAGTGCACTTTTCCCACTTGGGAATAGATCATAGATTCTACTTCCATAGGAATGGACCTACTATGTAAATAAATAAATGCTTCGGCTACACTAACTCTTGTTTTCTTTCAGAAATGAAAATGAAAAGATATGTGGTAAGAGATCTTACTTACGTAAGCAAGGGGAAACAGAGTGATGCAATGAACCACATGTCACTATGACACACATAATTAATGACATGTCTTCTATAAAATGCTGATGCTCTCCTTATTACAAGTGCAGATGGCTTCTGAGGACTCTAAAGCAACCATTCAAGAGGAGATGCTGGAATTCCCTCTACAGAGCATGACTAAGGCAAAAGGTCACTGGTTTCAAGAAGATCAACTTGTCGGGGGCTACTTGTTCTTGGTGACAAGTTATGAACACATACCATAAGTTCCCAGTAACGTCCCAAGACTTCAAAGTAGTGCATGAACTTCCATCCACTATCGACATCATGAAGAAAGTTGGAATTCAGAAATACTTTGATCTCTTGATCTACAAACCAAATTTCGAGCGTTGCACTCAAGTCATGAACACCTTACAACTACTCTGCATGACCCATTAGTACCTGAAGCTATTGTCCTAGATGCAATAGGCAAGTGGGTCATCATACAATTCACCCATGACCTAATTAAAGAAGCTTTCGGATGGGAAAAGGAAGGGAATACAATTTTGAAAGAGGAAAGCCGAGGAGCTAAGACCGGAACGTTCACCGATATCAATCGTATTGACATCGAGGAGGAAGTCAAGCTCATTCATCAGCATTTTTGCTTTCCAAACATGCACAAATACATTGCTCCATAGAAGATCATTGTGCAAATGTTGTCCCATGCCATCAAACAAATAGGGAATCAAGTTAGCATGACTCCATACATTCAAGAACGACTCTTCAAAGGAAAGAAACAATGGAATCATAAGAAGTTCTTGAACGGAAGCATTTCCTTGACAATACTGATCTATCATGCTTTAGGCATTCAGGAGCATTTGAAAGAGATACCGTCATTAGAAGCAATGGCTAAGTATGCAAAGATTGCCACGGTTCCAAGGAAGAAGAAAGGAGTCAAGATGGTAAAAGAAGCTCAAATGAGCTCCAAACCGAGAATGAGAGGTACCAAACGATTAAGGAAAATGATGTAGGTAGAAGCAGAAGCTCCAGCTACAAAGAAGGCACATGTACTTCCAAGGACCAGGGTTGCAGAAAATCCACCCATTACAGAGGAAGAATTAACCAAAGCAATGGAAGCTACTCACCAGTATATGGAAGGACAGGTAAACCTATCAGTGCAATGGCACCACTACCAACAAGCCCATCAACACTCTGAACAAAGAAAGAGGTTGACCAAGGTTCATAGATATAGAGAATTGGGATTGATGAATTCTAGCTCATCATCAGACACACAAGAAGATCAAGAAACATCCATGCTGAATGTGGATATTAGAAGTGATTCACGGGATGACGGTCAATGGGAAGAATTAAATCAACTAAACAATGACTTGGACATGGAGGGCATCAAGGTAGATCGCACACTAGATAACACTATCAAGGACATGATAAGGCAGGAAGCATCTCAAGAAGGAGTTCATATTATCAAATTGAATGAAGCATCTAATATCCAAATCAAAGAGACTCTTCTAGTGGGCGAAGTCTTGGTAAAGAATCCCAAGGAAGAAAAGATAGAAGACATAGTGAAAGAGTCCGAACCCTTCACACCAATAAGGATAGTAGCAGAACCCTCTTCGATGGACATCACGTTTCAAGGGAATGCTACTAAATCAATCAATAATGAAGAGACAAGAAGAGACAAAGAAGTACAACTCCAAATAAGGCAACTGCATCATGAGATGATACATGTGGAGCAAGGAAAAGATGTACGAGCCGGGAAAGAACCAAGCATCCCCAAAACCTGGTTAAACATGGATGTAGCTCAGCTCAAGCCAGTAGTACAACAAATGATACAAATGGCTATGGATACTCAACAACTAATGCTTGAAGCTGATGTAGACTATGACAAATCAATGCGAGAGAAGACTCAATTCCAAGAAATAGGTGAGAATTTATCTGCAAAGTTAATTCAAGCTCAAAGGATAATATTAGAGAAAGAGTCAGAAACCAATGAAGCCAAGAATCAATGTGCCACACTCAAAACTGAAAATAAGAAGTTGCAAGAACAACTGAGGGAACTACAACGAAAATATGAGGCTGGTGAAGTAGAGAAAGCGTGAATGAATACTTGAAGTAAAATCCTGGAATCTCAAATCAAGGTATACATGGATGAAGCCGACAACCTACAGAATAGGGAACAAAAGAGCTGATGATAGCCCTATTATGCAACCAATCGATAGAAGCTCCTGAAATGACAGAAAGCAACACGAAAGCATTAGAAGATCGGATAGCAAAGTATGAAGATGAGCTGAAGCAGGAGAAAGCTATCATAGCGGAATGGGAGAAAATATATATGGATGAAACTAATGCACTTAGGAAGAAGTGGAAAATGGCAGAGAATAAATTCTTAGTACAATGCAATGAAGACGTTAGTCAACTCGCTGCCATAGGAGAGGAACTCTTGAAGAACAAAGAAGAAGTCACGAGAGCGACCAAAGAAATCAAAACGAAGGATGAATTAATAGCAACATTGAAAGCCCAATTAGCAGAGGAGGTAAATGAGGGGACACCAGTAGTTCCACACTCCATAGTGGCTATTGAGGAGACTGAGGTACGTCCTCTTTCTCCCCCCCTACATCATTCACCGATAAGGGAGGAAACGGAGACCAACACTGAGAGACATACTCGGGCTATTGCAAAACTAAGCTGACATGAGCAGGCACTACTGTTGTCCCAACTTACTGAAGAATTTGAAGGAAAAGTGGTCAAAGTCATGAAAGAAGCAAAGATTGAGAGCAGAAATCTAGAACAGGTAATGAAGCCTTTCAATGTACCATATGGATTACTCAAAGAACAAACACGCCAATACATGAAGACCACAACAAATAAAGAACTAGATAGCAACCTAGAGTTCAACATGTAGACATTTACCTATAATCAAGAGGGATTTGATGAAGCAGATCCTATCTGGAGACGAAAATTTTTGAAAAAGAATCCTATACTATGGGCACACTGGGAATCGGCTCCATATATACTTCAAGTCAATCCATCTTTTTGCCCAGTACCCCAAAGACGCTCTTGGATGCAATTTTGGGAAGGCGAGCACCAGGGAAGCATATTTAATCAATGGCTAAACTATCCATTATTGCCAAGTCCGCCTCGTAATTACTTACCAACCAAAGAGTACATGGTAAAAACAATAGATTTTTGGATTGCCAGATATGCCACCGTACTAGATTTAGCCATCATAATGACTAACAAAATTTTGAGTATGTTACTTACTATAATAATGGTGTTTCAACATGCGCAGTATACATTTTTGAACTTCATTGGCATTAATCAGGGATTCGATGCCCTTGTTTTTGACTTATCGACTATACCTAGTCAATTAACACTCATGGCCGTATACTCTAGACTCATGTTTAAAGTATGTGAAGCGGCAGTGTACGCAGAAGTGAAGTATGGCCGCCCAATTAAAAATTTTGTTTTATTCTAAAGTCACTACAGGACAAAACAAGGATTCGTTGGCTGCCCACTTTGGAGACAATCTTGGGACATCAAAGTGAGAAGCAAGATACTCTTGTAGTTAGGAGCATACGTGAATCGACACTAAAATCAAGGCAAGGACTATTCTTGGACGAAGCAAGTGTAAACAAAGGGAGCATAGTCTAAGTGAGATAGAGAGAGAAGTGCAAGGGACACACAGTGTGCGACGCAGAGAAGTGAAGTGCAAGGTGTGCATGAAGAGTGACTAAGGAAGTGTGCAGAGAGTGCTAAGCTAGTCATCCCAAGGATGCCAAGGTCCCATTGAAGTTGTGTGCATGTCGACAGAAGGTGTCCAACCCTCCCCCTTATTGGTAGCTTGGTGCACGGTGTGCACAAGTGCAGGCTTGGACAAGGTGGAGGTCTGGTGCAGAGAAGGCCGGCAGCAACAAGACCCCTGGTATTTGGTATTTTGTGATTGATCACTCTGTGGGATTTTGCACAGAAGCATTGGATTATATTTTGTATCACCATTGTATTTTTCTTCTTATAATCAAATCGACAAAGGCTTCCAGTGTATCTTTCTTCTTGTCTTTCCCTTTTCTCCTACAAACACTCAAATCCCTTCTTGTCCAAGAATCCCCCAAAAAAATTTGGCACGCCCAGTGGGACTCCAAGGAGATTTGAGCATAGGAGAAGACAACAGAGTGTAGAAGAAATCGAGTGCTGATAGTGCTACTTCATTGGACTTCATTGGATCAAGAGGTAAATTTTCATAATCTCTTAGTCTAAGAGGACTATGAACAGCTCATGACTGCAACCCGGTCCCAAACATTGAGGGTCAACTGCAAGCAAACAAGAAGGAAGGCTGTCAGAAGATCCTCCAGTCCACTTTCGTCAACCTCATCAGTAAAGAGCATGGCAGGACAGGTAGACTTAGAAACCTTACTATCAAGATTAAATATAAAATTTCCTTCTTTCAAAGGCCTAGCTCAGGAAGATCCGAACGAGCATATTAGAAGGTTTCTAGCACTATGCAAAACTAGAGGCTTAATGGGAATAGAGGATGCCTTTTTTATACTCTTCCCTGCCACATTAGAAGGATTAGTAGATAAATGGTTCAGCTAGTTTGCTGAGAACCATTTTAGGACTTGGGACCTAATGAAAGATGCATTCAAAACTCAATTCGAGCATGGAAATACTACAGAAATCATCATAGAGGAATTACAAAAATTGAGACTGAGTCCAGGTGAAAAATTTCCAGAGTTTGTAACTAGGGCCAAAGCACTAATGGCTAAGTTGCCTGATCCTCCACATGATTTTTTTGTTAAGAAATGGTTAGCTAAGCCACTTCGAGTGACCACCCAATGTAAAATCAAGGAATTAGTGTTGCCCACAACCTCCATAGAGGAGTTCATCAACATAGCTACACGGCTGGAGCAGATAAGGCAATAGTATGGAGCCATTTCTTCTCAACTACCCTATTCTACAGAAATGGAGGATCTAGTAATCCAGCTAAGGAAAGAGTTGGAGGGCTTAAAAAGGAATAGGCCCCTCAAAGAGGAGGAGAATGCTGTTACTCAATTGAGGAGGGAGATTGAGGCCCCTCAAAGAGGAGGAGAATGTTGTTACTCAATTGAGAAGTCAGTGAAGAACAAAGCTCATAAAGAAAACAAAAACCCTCTGCCCAAAGCCCTGTAGGGGCACGCATTAGGCGACAACACCAAAGAACTAGGTCCTAAGGATTGGAAATAAAGAAAGATAACAACCAGGACATTTCATGAGAGGTTGCACACAACTTCCTCATCCACCAGGTGCATGCGATGGAAAGAAGGGAACATGCTAAGCACGGCATCACACTCTTTAGAAGGGAGACATTACACAAAGGATTCTTCATTAGATAAGATAACCAATTGTCTGAAGGTCTTAACTATCTCCTCGTCCATTGGATGCATGCAATGGAAAGAAATACATCAAGTCCTAGAGGATGACAAAGAAGATTTAAGAATAGGACCTTTAGAACATAATGCTCACTTAGAAGGGAGCAGAAGCCTGCAAAGTAAGGTGTGCAATGGTGAAAAGTAAACAGGTGCCAGTCAATACAATAGGGTCAGATGTGTGAAGACAAAGACATATTAGAAGACCAAAATTTAGAAAGGGGAGAGGCTGAGAAGTTGAAAAGGGTGACTAAGAATATCACATTCTTAGCCATTGATGGCGTGGGTGGCGGCCGACTTAATACAACAACCTAGAGTTACAATATAAGGAATACCAAGGGGCTTATAGAAGCAAAGGACTAATCTTGGATAAAGTAACAAATTGCCTGACAAACCTTATTGCTTCTTCGACCACTGGGTGCATGTATTCAGGATCCATAGAAAAGCGACAGACAAAAAGCAAAGCCTATCAAGGGACAACAGAGACAAAGAGGAGGAGAGTGTTGCAGAGAAAATAGGGACAAAAGAGGAGCCCCAAAATTTTCAAATTAATGGGCATAAATTTCTTCTTCAAAATCCTAGAACATTCCATCGAAGCCATGTAATTGCACTAGAGGAGTCCTCTAGATGCATAAGCCCAAATCATTGTAATATATTTCTTGTAAAATAGTAGGAAGTTAGAGATTAGTCAATAAAGTGCCTGTCTCATGTGTGGAAGGACTGTTTTTAGGGCACATGTATATAAGTCACTTTGTGACTCTTTGTAAGAACTTTTTGCCATTGTGAAGAAGGAGAACTGAAATTTTGAATTTTCTTCTTCCCTGTTGATTTTCATCTTTTCTATGACCTTTTGTGTGTGAAGCTTGCAATGTGTTTGTAGGATTGTTGTCTATCCCTCCCCATCACTTTTGAACTAATGTAGTGTGTGTGTGAACCAATACGAATTGTGGAGTGAGTGTAGGTGTTTCCTGCATTCACTGTTTTGGTCATAACTTGAAGAGCGGTTGCCAAATTCAAGTGAAAATACCATCAATAGATGTGTCTCATCAAGAGATTTGAAATAAACCCAGTATTGGCCATATTCGGAGTTCGAAGCTAGGAGAACCATTCAAATTTGCTGTAAGTGGTATCATGATAGACATTTCCAGAGATTTAGTGAGTTGGAGAGGTAGTTTAATCTTTTCACATGCATTATAGCTAAGCCACTTGACTTTCCATCACATGTGCACATGTCCTCATACACTTGGTTCATGTGGTTCGTTAGATTGATAATTAAATGTGTGTCAATCCACCACTATATGCACTTGTGGGGCAAATGAGATTTAGTCTCTTTGACACAAGTCCCTATGACCTCGTGACTTAGGTACACATTCTCATTCTCTACACTATCTACTTTGGAGCTTGGAACTACTAGTGTCCCCGTTGCTACTTGTTCTCTGACCTTTTAATTTTGCAATGAGTTCATCTTTGCTTTGATTTCTTCGGTGGCTCGCATGATTGCATCCTTGTTTTTCAAGAGTTCTTCTCCTATGGAAGCCAATTGATTAGTGTCTTCATTGCATTGTTTAAGGAGTCCATTCTCTACCATCTTCCATTTTTTTCTAGTTCATTAGTGTTATCCATATATCTCTTCTCCCATTCCTGTATGATGGCTTGCTCTTTTTTCAGCTGATTTTCATACTTTGTGATTTGATCCTCCAATGCTTTTGTGCTGCTTGTAGACATTTTGGCTGCTTCGATGGGTTGGTTACATAGTATGGAAGTCATAATCTCATTATTTCTATTCCTTAAAGTGTCTACTTCCTCCATATACACTTTGACTTGCTGTCATCCATACTCTAGGTGCATGGGACTCTTCATGAGTGCAAGTGAAATCCTGTTGAGTAGGTTGTTCCTATCCTTGCTGCCTCTTGGGTCTCCATATCCATTTTGTAGTTGGTGTTTGAAACCTTTGCTTCTCTCGGTTTTGTCGTGCTCTAGACCTTTTCTCTTTCTTTCTTGAAGTCTGATTAGTTGATGTCGTGTTCCCCTTGGACTTTTGGTGGCTCCTTGTAGACTGCTTTGTTTCACCTTGCCGACATAATATCTCATTGAGCTTGTCTAGCTCTTGGGTAGTAGTCTGTCTTACCTGTTTTGGAATCCACATATGTCGATATGTCTTTTGGGATGCTACTAGTGATTTTGGAGACATACGTTTAAGAGAATTTTTGGTTCTGATTGTAATAAAGAGGAGTTCTTGTTCCTCCTTGCCTTCATGGGGTGATTGACCTACTTCAGTGTTGGCTTCTCTGGTTCCCTAATTAGATGAGCATTTCTTGATTGTGGTAATCGAGTAGTAGACCTTCATGTGGATGTTCTTCCCATGGTGGAGGTAATTTTAGGAGCATTGTCTTCACATTCTCTCTTGGATTCATCTTTCATGGGGCATGAAGGCACATCATCAAGTGACACATTCATGTTTGTTGGCAATTCTACCTTAGGGTATCCTTTGGGTATGCTCTTGATTGATTCATTTTCTAACTCCTCTGCTAGGGTTTCTTTCTCCAACTTGACAACTTTGAGCACGTGAGGAGATCTTTCTTCTAACAGGCTGAAGATTTTCTTATGCCCTATTTTGGCTGAGATGTATCCTTGCGCTAGATGGATGCTCACTTCATTCTCGATCATCCAATCTTGCCCTAGGATCAAGTTTTCTATTAAGTCCTCATCTTTGCATACCAAAACGCATTGCTCCATAGTGGAATTTCCTAGGTGGAGGGATATTAGGGCCTCTCCAACACATTCTACGACTTGGCCTCCAATGCTGATCATGCGTGCTTTAGTTGGGTTTATGGTCATTTGAAGATGCATAATAACCATGATTCTTACGCAACTTAGGGCTTCTCCTGAGTCGATCAGGGCATCTATCAATCGATACTCTGTGGTTCCAATCCCTAGGTTTAAATAGGGTTGGGATATGCTGAGGTTCCTTCTGTTGGCTTGCTAGACTTGGTAATTGGCCATGGGAATGGGTTCTTTTCCTTGTGAATATCGTTCATCCCTTTGCCTTATCCATTCTTTTCGTTTCTTGATACGCTCCAGGGCTTCCCGATGTGCTTCTTCTCTAATTCTCTCTTCTTCTTTTTTCTAGTTTTGCACTCCCATGAGTCCTACTAACATCTGATCCATCAATGGCTCCATATATCCTTTTACTTGGCAACCACTTATGTAATTAGGAAGTATATCTCTGTCTAATGTGGCGATATTCACTGCTCCGCTAGTTGAGATCCTATTAATCAATAAGGGTCCGTATCCGCATTTCTATAGCTTCTTGGCATGTTGCTTCAAGGTATACACCAGGACTAAATCTCCTTCTTTCAGGCCTTTATCTTTGATGTATGCATCACAATATGCTTTTTGTCTCCTTTTAGTGGCATAAATTCCCACAACCGCTTGTAGTCTTGTTTCATGTAATAACTTCTCAATCTACTCGAGTTGCTTGGAGAGCTCATGTCCTATCCACTCATACTATTGTGCTACTCTTAAAGTAGGCACCAAGAATTCAATTGGAAAAATTGCATTTTGTCCATACACTAGGTTAAAAGGAGTGGTTCCAATGGCTATTTTGTAAGCCACATGGAGGCCCAAATTGCATGATGCAATTGTTTGTCCCAATCTGACCTTTCACCATTGAGTATCATTGTCAACACCATACACAACTCTTTATTGGAACTTTCTGCTTGACCATTGGCTTGAGGATGATAAGGGGCTGATTTTTTATGAATCACTAAGAACTCATTCATCAAGGACTCTATTACTTTGTTAATGAAGTGCGTTCCTCGATCACTTACTATCTCTATAGGTAGTTCAAAGCGAGTAAAGATGTTTTCAAAGAGAAACTTGGCTGTGGTCTGAGCATCATTTTTTCTAGTTGCTTTTGCTTCTACCCATTTAGTTTGGTAGTCTGTTGCCACTATTATGTACTTAGTGTGTGATCCTTTGGCAAGTGGATTAATTGGTCCTATGAAATCAATACCCCATTTGGAAAAGGCTCTCGTGCAAATCATAGGTTTCAAAGGCATGTCATCTTGTCTAATAGGGTATTTAGCTCTTTGGCATACCTCACAACTTTGTACGTAGGTGTCTGCATCCATATGTAGAGTTGGCCACCACAAGCCTACAAAGAGAACCATTTTTACAGTTCTTTCGGCTGAGAAATGTTCTCCTGCGGCACCTGCATGTGCCATTTCTAATATGGGTAAGTGCTCTCGTTCATGCACACATAATCATAGCTGATGTCTTTTCCTCTTTTGAATAATTGTCTCCCCAAGATAACATAGTCTTTACTCATTTCTTCTAGGGATCGCTTTCTCACTAGACTTGCTCCTTCCTCATGCTCTCTTGTTTTTAAAAACTTTACCAATGCCCTTCTCCAGTCTGGTGCTATGGTAGATAATTGCAATGATTTGTGATCATCTAGAGTATCTTCTTGACACTCCGTGCAACTACTAACATACTCATGAACATCCTTAGGCATATCCATCCAATAAACTCCTAATCGTTTCAATTCCCTTAGACTTCCATGGGTTCCCTTATGCATTCTCCATTTGTTTACGTGCGTTTGCTCAATCATGTTCTTCTGTTTGTCCTCTTCTACGCATCTTGTCAGTACACCGTTAGGTTCTTTGTGGTACACACTCCCTACTACAATGTGTAAGTTTTGTGATTGCATAATTTCCTTCCTAATTGCCTTGTTAATTGGGTGTTGTGGTCCATGTGTGAGTATTGAAATTAACTTCTCTGCTCACTTAGGATGTACTTCCAAATTGAGTAGGTATGTGTCTGGTAAATCATCTGATACTCCATTAGGTGGTTCTCCATGTGTTAACCTAGATAGATGATAAGCTCTCATGTGGGTATTTCCTTTTTTTACAATCACTTTGAAATCGAACTTCATCAATAATAGAAACCATCTTACTAGCGTTCCTGTGTTACAGGGCTTATTGACTAAGTACAACTTGAACTTGTTGGCTAGAAGGTAGTGTCTGAATTTCTTTACCACGTACACCATTCCTAAACCTTCTCGTTCCATAGCTGTATAGTTTCTTTTAGCTTGATTCAGTTGTCTACTCACGTAGGCAATAGGGTGGTCCAATTTTCCTTCATCTGCAAGTTGAGCTAGAATGCATCCTATTGCATAGTTGGAGGCATTTACATGAATATGAAAGAGCTTGTTCCAGTTGGGTGTTTTCAAAATAGGTGCTATGCTGAGTCATTTTTTTAGTTCATTAATCGCTTTCTTGCATTCGTCCGTCCACATGAATTGGGTCAAAAATCCATATAATGGCTTGGAAAGTATGGTATACATGTGAATAAATCTACGATAATATCCACAATGACCCATAAACGCTTGTACTTCCTTCGCATTTTTCGGTATTGGAAGCTCTAGTATTACTTTGTTTTTATCTTTGTGAGTAGAGATTCCATTCCTAGATACAATGTGTCCTAGGATTTTTCCTTGTCTCACCATAAAGACGCACTTCTCATGATTCACGCACACTCTATATTGCCAACATTTTTCAAATATTCTTCGCAACTCTGGAATATGTTCCTATCTCCTATCTGAGTATGTGCATAAGTCTTCTACATATAATTCCATACTGTTTCTTAGGAATTCTTTGAAGACGTGACACATCAACCTTTGAAATGTAGCTGGGGCATTCGTGAGTCCAAAAGGCATCACCCTAAAAGCATAGACTCCCCATTCAGTCATGAATGCAGTCTTATGTTGGTCCTCAGTAGCAATAGCTACTTGGTTGTATCCAGAGAATCCATCTAGGAAGCTATAGACTTCCTTACCTCCAACTCTTTCCAAGAGGTGATCAATGATATAATGGGTAGCTATCGCGGATCGTAGCTATGTTCACTTTCTTCAAATTAATGCACACTCTTAGTTTCCCATTCTTCTGGGTACCACCACTAATGGTGACACCCATTCAATGTGTTCTATCTCATAAATGAATCCGACTGCTAATAGCTTGTATATCTCCTCCTTAATCTTTGCTGAATAGACATCATTATATGTGTAAGGATGTTGTTTCAACGGTTTTGCATCAAGTGTCATTGGTATTCGATGAGAACAAATGGAGGGCTCTACACCTTTGAGGTTCTTGTAGGTCCATGCAAAAACATCTCGATACTCTCGAATTAGTCTTATCAATTCTTCTCCCTACTCATGTGACACATCTTTTCCTATGTATGTGCATCTTTCTTCTCCATCTTCCTTAGTCACTATTACTTTCCTTGTTTGTTCCTTGTTGTCATATGGTTCTCCTTCTCTTGCCCCTCTCTTAGGCATCTGAATGGTTATCTTCCTCTCCTCTACTTTGTATATCGTGAAGTGTTCGAGAACTTCAAACAAGTCTAGGTTTGGTTCGGTCTTATCTACGGTTTCCTCATGGTTCGGTCCCATCTGAGCTTCTTCTATTGCTAACACCTTGGGTGTTCCTTCTTTGTCATCAGCTTGGATTGCTTCCAAATACCGTTCCTTTGAATCAAACTCTGGGTCCATCTCTATGCTTTCATACTCCTCCTTCTGTTCCTTTTCTAATACTTCTCTTGCTTCTACCTCCTGAAGGAATACCATGTAAAAGCTTACATCATAACCTTCCTCATCCACACATCCATTCATGGTTAATACCTCTTCATTTACGCATACATCCAGGGTGGTTAGAATCTCCATCCAAGTGTGTGGTTCGAATGCTTCATCATGAAAAACTTGGGGCATATACATAGGGTCCTCTATAGGTCAGTAATTTTGATGTTCGATAGGCCATATTTGAGTTTTTTTCTCCTCTCTCTGTGCTTCCTTACACATCCATAATTTTGCATCTTCGTGCATCCATGATTGGTCACCTCAACTTGCACTATGAATTGACAAATCATCCTCTTCCTTGTGTATGGGATTCCATTGTAGGGGGGGTACATCCCTATATGCAAATGCATGCAAATTTATCTTGCTAGTAGTTCCTTGATGTTGTAGGTATAAAGCGTCTCCTCCCTAGTCTTGCTCTTTCACTTTAAGGTTGTTTTATAGGCCCCTTTAGCTTCTCAATGAAAAATAAGTGCCTATGTGCTTTGGAGATGATGCTTCAAACAATTGAAACAAAACAAGTAACTTTGCAACTAGCTTGTGACCAAAACTTGCTATTTTCGTCTTGACACCTGCTAGATATTATGTTAAGTGCTCACAATACACTAGAAATTAGGAAAATTACTCTTTGTTAAATCAAACTAGCTTAGAAAGCTAATGATTCCAAGTGAAATCATTTAAAATGATAAAGCACACACTGAGAAATCAATTTAGCAACTGAAGCCTTACCCCCGACTTTTTAGGAGATGTGTAGAGAATGACCAGTGATGACTTCGAGGCACTTTTCTCTCAATTATCTTAATCAAATGCCTTAAAAATTTGTCAACTTGTAGTACACTTTGAGCTGGTTCCAAGAAGCTATAGATAAGTGAAAATGGATAACAACTCACTGAGATATGATCGTCACAAGTACACTGTTCTGTGTAAACATAGCAGAGAAGGAGAAGAACATTATCAATGATGTAATGTATTATGTAACAATGTTATACATGATCATTGGCATGAATATAATGCCCATTGATGGTGATAAGCTATAGTGTAAGCCTCGCAACTTCAACAAATGATCTACAATATGATCAATAATGGGGACTCTCATGGTTGCGCGACTATGTCTCTTTATAGAGGAATTCTTCAATTTCGAATTTGAAATTCAAATGATCTTCCACCTAAAAGTTCTTCCTCCAAATGTGGAGATATTCTCTCATGAGAACTCGTAGCTTATTGTTCTCCTAACTTCCACAATTTTAGTGGCATTACAAGATTCCTCCAATTCAAAAGACTTTTAAAAAAGTTAATGGTAGAAAATCATAAGTAATGGTTCATGTGGTCCTTCAGAAGTTTGCACATAGCTTCTTCAATGCCTAGCCAAGTGTGAAGGCTTGGAATTTGCACCAACAAGTGCTAATGGCCTTCTTGTTAGGAGGAAAGTCACATAAAGACCATGTACCTTTTTTCATGATATCATCATATTCAGATTGCATTGTAGCCATCCAATGTTCTGAATTTTGTGCTTCATCAAACAAAACAGGTTCATTCTCATCATAGAGACTAGAGGAATCCATAACATAGCAATCTGATGCAAAAGAGGCACTATGAGAGCTTGATTGAGTACGATATGATAGAGATGCATCTTATTTGCTATCACACAAGGTTTGCACCAACCATTTTGGCATATTTTTTGCCTGCTCAATATCAACTCTCTCATCAACAAGTGTGTCATGTAAATCTAAATCAGAAATGGAATTATTTGCATCATCACATGAAACATGCAAAGGTTGAGAAGTTGCCTCATTAGGACTAGCACTAGCCTATCCACCTGTAAAAAGAGGGGGCAAAGTATCATACATGTCTTTGGAGCTAACAGATGTCTCCTTATTACATGAAAGCAATGCTTGAATAACATCTTCCACAAAAACAACATCACGGCTAATCAGAATGCGTTTAGTCTGTGGATGATATAGACAATAACCTTTACTTTCAGAACTGTACCCAACAAAAATATATTGTACTACTTTATCATCCAACTTTCTACGATGTTGTTCAAGCACTAATGCATATGCCAGACAACCAAAACATGCAGATGAGCAAGAGATGGCTTGCGACCATGCCAAGCCTCATATGGAGTGATAGACTATAGCACTTTAGTGGGACACATGTTAAGTACATATGCTTGACCATACACCTCAACATTTCCATGAGTGACATGTTCTTCCGTTTAGCAGCCCCATTCTGTTGAGGTGTATATGTACTGTACATTGGTGTTTTATCACACGTTCAACTAGAAATGCATTAAAGTAAGAAGACATATATTCCCCCCCTCGAACAGAACGGAGGGTGCCCATCTTACACGTTGACAAATTTTTAGCCAAAACCAGAAACTATTTGAAGCACATAAACACTCTATACTTTGCCCTCAATGGATATACCCATGCATGCCTAGAAAAATCATTGATGAAATTGATGAAGAAAAGATAGTTCCCAAAAGAAGGTATTTGCATAGGACCATAGACATCACATTAGGGCAGAAAACGGCCCAAAAAGGGCCTTGTAAGGATTTCAATTATTTCTGCTTAATCTAAATTAGATTTGTCAAATCATTTAAAAAATTCCATGTAAGCTCATTTAAAACGTATCTTATGCAAATTTTGAAGAGAGAAACTCGTGTGATGATCATGAAAAGTTTGTGTGATATCTTACACCTCGAAGTTTGTGCTCATTGGGCATTCATCAAAATGTGAATTTTCCTCTTGTTCATGGACCTATATATTGTGTGCTTATGACCTTTCACACTTTTTTACTCTACTTTCCATAGCAGGCCTATTTCTCTCATTGAGGTCATTTTAGATATTTCGCATCACTCTTCATAGCAAAACATGGAGAACCTCAACCCAAACACACTCACTAAGCTTTCAACCAATCGGAATCATTGTGATAAGTTCCATATCAACATTGCAGTTAGTCATGAGTATGCAATGACAAGAAAGGTATTCTGAAGGGCTCTTTAACCTTTTGAAGTGGATGGATTGCAGAAAGAAGGCAAAAAAACATATTCACATATGGGCAGATGGTTCTATTTATCCAATTGATCCACAAACTGGAAGGTATCCCCCTTTTCATAATCTTCATGATTTGATTAGATTTGTAGGAGATGGTGAGAATGGGTTACGAGGCTATTGTTCAAGGCTCTGGGAGATTTCAAGGAATTATGTACAATACATAAACTATTTACAAAACACACTACATCAGAGGGATTTACATATGAGAGAGTTAGAAAACAAATTATCCACTTTATCTTCTCAGTTAGAGTATCTAAAAAAAATGAAAGAAACTCCCATAGGTTTGAGAATGCGATCAAAACAAGTAACACCTTTTCTAGATTTGACTAAAAACTTTGGCCAAAAGAAGAAAAGAATGAAAATTGTAAGAGATCATGTGACAAATGTGTTAGGTTTCAATATGTTGAACAATTTTGAGTGCTTACATTTCTGTAATGAAATTATGAGTAGAAATGATGTTTTAAGACTATTGAAACTGAAATAAAATACATGCTTGAAACACTTTGTTTTCCAAAAACTTTTTACAGATATGAATTTTCTACTAGAACCATCTCAAATTTACGAGATTTGTGATGGTGTTGGAGTGAGTAGGAAAGGTTATAGAGCAATTTCAAAAGTTTGGTGTGAATTTTTAAAATTTAACAAAGTTAAAAGCTTTGGATTGCCTAGATCCCAAGAAAGTTTCGGCTCTGTTACATTTCACTTACAATGCATTTAACAATATATGGATAGATATAATAAGACTTCAAATATACATGGTACAAATCTATAATATAAAAGAAGATGAATGTTCTGGTCTATTGAAATTTGTAATCAAAATTGATGAAGTTGAACTTAAAAAACATCAAAAGATGGAGAGAATAAGCATTGCACTGATGAACATAGCTTTGGACTATAGCCTTGGGAAATTGGATACTCCATCTCTCAAAGTACAATCAGAAATGGAATTATGGTGGGTTGGCTGTGCTCAAGTTCCATCTGAGAGCCATAAAACACTTAAATGGTTACTCTCACAAACAAACATTCAAAATTTTGTCCAGAGGCATCATGAAGGAGAATTTTTGAATGTCAAAGACTATGGAGACTTTAAAGTTGAGTGGCATTTGAGTGGAGACCTAAAGACGCTCAAATGCATGTTTGGCATAAGTGGGGGAGAAAATTCCAAGTACCCTTTCTTGTACTACATGCAAAGTCCAGGCAGAAGAGGATGGATTGCAAGAGCTGAGGCTAAGGAGGCTCCTTCTAGACAAAATGTTATTCTTCATAACTACTCATCTTCTGCCATGATTTGGGATCCCATACTTCCAATAGAATTGACAAATGTACACATATGTACACTACATGCAGAGACCAATTAAGGATCATTCACAAATTGGTCCGTCTCCACTTGGATTATGCATATTCTATCAAGCCTACAACTCTTGCAGATGAGTGCATAAAACAATGTCAATCTCTACTTTGAGAAATGGGATTTCATGGTGGTGATGTTCATCTAAGAAAAGATCCAAAGCTTTCACAAAATACTGGTAATGTACTACATGATGTCTCAATGGTAGGTGCAAAAGCAAGGAGATTCCTCAGCAACCATGATGAAAAACAACTAAATGCCATGTGGAATTGCCGGAAAAAATTTTGTGAGTTCACGACTAATGTAAAAAGAAAACTATAAATAGCAAAAAAGAGAATAGAAGTGTCGGTAAACATCTGATGAAACTCTTCTGTTCTTCTAGCATATTATTCTTGTGCATGGTTCATTCTTTGCAGAAAAGGACACACTTGCCATATGGAACACCCAAGGCATGGAAAAATATCATTATCAAGCAAGGACAATCTTCTTTAGCTGCACAAGGAAAGGAGGAGGAGTAACAAAAAGTAATGCCTTCAAAGAGCTTTTTAATTGGTTCTTTAGAAGATAATTACAAAGGAGCTCATGCCAAATATTGTCATCAAAAGATTAGGACTATCACCAGACAAAAACATCATGGATCAATATCACAAAATGGAAAAGATTACATTCCAAAGGAAGCCATAATATTTGCAATGTCCTTTATTTCTTTGAGAAATAAACATGTTATGTATGTACATTTCATGATGTAATAAGCTTTGAAATGAAACATGTCTATGTATGTACATCTTTTTTGAGTCTTCTAAATGAGCTTGAATTTGACAAATCTGCCTTCAAAGAGCTTTTTGATTGATTCTTAAAAAGAAAATTACAAAAGAGCTCATGCAAAATATAATTATCATCACATAAATGGGACTGTCACTAGAGAAAAACAAATCATGGATCAATAAGGATTAATATTAGGACATGGATCAATTACACAAAAAAAGGTTACATGCTTCATATTTGCAATATCTTGTAGCTATTTGGGCAATAAATATGTGTATCTATATACATTTCATGAGTAAAACTTTGAAAAGAAATATATTTAATCCTCCTTGAGTCTTTTAAATGAGCTTGGCTCTGGAAAATCTCCTCTATATCTGAGATACTCTTTTCTCCTATAGCTAGAAATACTTTTAACATCTAACACCCCTGCAGCCATTGTATAGCTTGAGTAACAAAGGAAGTAGCCTGCCCTTGAAGCATTGAATCCTGGGGCATATCCAAAAATTCTAAATGCAACTGTTCTTTCAAGTAGCATTAACAGGTATTGAATTAAAACCCATGTATCTTGAAAGAGTCCTCAAGGAGAATAGTGCAAAATCTAGCTCTTCACTATAGTGCTTATGAATAACAAAATACAATTCTGGAATCAAATCTGGAAGATATTGGATCACTGAATGAATATCCACTTTGTCTTTCCTTTCTCCTCCATAGTTTTCCTTGTTCCCTTTCCCCTCCCAAGATAGTTGTCTTCATCCAATATCCATAACTGTGGAAAAAATAAAAAACCTAGGTTAGAAGAAGTCCAAGGAAATTTTAAAGTCATAGAAATAACTAGAAACGCAAGGAGAAGCAAAGCATGAGACATGATTGATTCAAGTGATTAGGGTCATTAGAGAATATTGGATGGGCCAAATTGCTTGCATCGGCCGTGTTTAATTATTCACCCTAAACTTTATACTAACATATAATTTATGTTGAAAGTAGTATTTTTACACACAATTAGATGTTTATTATCAATGCTGCATGCAAGTCATAGACACGACCGATTCAAGTGATTAGGGTAATCAGAGAATATTGGATGGGCCAAATTGCTTGCATCAATCGTACTCAATTTTTCACCCTAAATTGTACACAAACATATAATTAATGTTGAAAATAATATTTTTACACACAATTAGATGTTTATTATCAATCTTGCATGCAAGCCATAGACACGACCAATTCAAGCGATCAAACTCATCGGATATTCTTCGATGACCCTAATCGCTTGAATCGATCGCCTCTAGCACACCTTTGTTTTACATACCTTTACCTCATCTTCCTCCTCAATGAGCTCTTTTGAGTCAATAGATATGGTTCCTTTGTCCTCAACAACGTCCAAAAATGAATAGCCATGCCCAAATGAGTATATACAAGATCCTTTTGATGCTGATCAAAGTCTTCATCAGCAAGTGTTGGCTTCTCTGAAATCGCTCTTTCAAAGCAGCTTGAAAGAGCTTCTGATGAATCTAGGAATTCTTCATTTTACAATGCTAAATCAAGACACAGAAATTATTCTTTTCTTTCTCCCTTCTTGTTAATAAATCTCCTTACAACTTCCTCTGAATAAATTCCTTTCGAGAGATGAAATAAAATGGTAGATTTGGGAGAAGAAGGGACTTCTCAGAAACTTTGACATCTTCAGCTGGATCCCTTATTGTAGTCTCTGCTTTAAACGTAGCCACATCAAAATTCTTGAACTTCTCTTCTTCTGCTTGGTGATTGATCTCTTCTACAATCTCCATGACACCTTTCATACTTTTTGAGCTTCCCTCAAGTGTCAGCTCAAGGAATGGATCTTTCTCTTCAGCATGAACACATTCTTCCTTCTTGTCATTTGACATGTGATCAAGCCATATCAAGAAGCCAATGCCCAAGGGGAGCAAATAGCAGTCCTTTTCATGCTCTGGGCATAAATCTAGCTTTCTTGGCAAATGGGATATCCTTTTGCACTTTCTAGTGATTTTTGCCCTGTCCAATGGATTCTTTCCAAAGATATCTGGATGGATATAGGCTTTTCCAGAAACAATAAGCTCCTTTCCATTGAACACACCCAGGAAGCTCTCCCACTCATCCCTCAAAAAGGTTTTCGTTTCTCCAAAAGTACTTCAAAATCTATGTTGGGATTGAATATCCTCATTGCATCTGGAAAGTAATCCACTCTTAAACCCTCTTGAACCATGAAATCCATTGTTTGTCAAATGGAGAAACACTTAGGATCACATTCTTTTCCTCCATCTCAGCTCTAGTTATTCTAGTGTGCCCTAGTGGAGAACACGACCAATGCAAGCGAAATAAGCTTGTCAAAGGCTGATCAAACACGTGTAATCTCTTGTATCGGTCATATCGAATATGAAGCATGTATGCGGGGTGATGAAGAGAGACATTCTATGAATGTTGAAAGTGTGAAATGATGAAGGGGACTGGTATTTATAGTCGAGGAGGACCGATAATGATCACATGATGTGACCAATCAGGGACTACCACATGGTAAACATACGTTGGGAATCACAATGGATAGATGATCTCGCCCACTCAAATGATCCCACATGGCATTGTATGTTGGGATTTGCAACAGCGTGTCACCAACAATCATCTCATTACACAGACCTATTTAAGCTTCTGTATCCATTTTGTTTTTCATTTTTTTGCGAACTCTTTGCTAGCACCGACTTGCTATTGCCTTCGAGTTTTTTTTTGTGCTTTTCAAATCTTTCCATAGACCACATTTTGTGTGAGGTATGATGGATCATACGAGCTTGTATAGGACCAATCCAAGATGCGGTCGTCATAATCAACCATTTTACAACACGACTGATACAAGTGATTAGGGACATCTGGGGATTTTCGGATGACCCTAATCACTTGCATCGGTCGTGTTTTTTCAGTGCTTTGTGAAAGGGTTTACATTACTTAAAAAAAAAAAATCCTTTATCAACCATTTACAACATGACTGATACAAGCGATTAGGGACATCCGAGGATTTTTGGATAACCCTTATCACTGCATCAATTGTGCTCTTGAGTGCTTTTTGAAAGGTTCTTTTCATTAGTGTTTTTGCTTTTTAAATTTCATCCATAATCAACCATTTTACAATGCAACCAATACAAGCGATTAGGGACATCTGGGGATTTTCGGGTGACCCTTATCGCTTGCATCGGTCGTGATTCTTGAGTGCTTTGTGAAAGGATTTTTACATTAGTTATTGAAAAGGGTCCGTTACCATGTAAGTCCTTGAGGGAGATAAGAAGGGCTCAAAAGTTAGTTGGACTCATTATCCCCAGACTTCCTTTCGTGAGAGTTGTCAAGCAAATTTTAGCAAATCTCTATTCCATGATGAAGATCACGTCCTTCGTAAATATGAAGTGGCAAACTCATGCTCTTCTATGCTTGCAAGAAGCTGCAAAAGACTTTGCAATTGACTTGATGAATGATGCTTACTTATGTACAACTCATTGTCATAGGGTGACATTGATGGCAAAAGATTATGTGATTGTATCAAGGCTCAGATATAAGTTTGATAAATTTATTGTGCCTATTGAGAACGATGATCAAAAGTTTTTTGATATTATCAATATACCTCCAGCGGGAACACCTAAGTCATCATTTGTAATTGAAGAGGTCCACCCTCAGGTCCCTCATGATCATGAAACAAGAAATGCAGCAAATTGTGAGGAGGAGAAGAAAAAGCAGGGTTTGTTGTCAAAGGAAAATGTTATCCTAAACCAAATTCAGAAGTTGCAAAAGGAAAATAAAGAACTTCTTAAAAAAGGAGATGGGTAGGTGATAATAAATGCTGCAATGCCATGGAAAGAGGAATCTATGCTTGATATAAGACTAGAAGATAACAAAATGCTGAGAGACTTCAATGTTGAAATATCTGATAGCGTAGTCAATATTGCACTCAGGTATTTTCTACAGGCCATAAGATACTCATGTTTTCCTTAATTTGGTATTTATTATATTGAATTTATATTTCTTGAATTCTAGGGTCCTTCTGCAACAATGTGAGGAAGCAGTTTCAAGAAACGTTTTCATCATAGATCCTCTTGTGACTCAGTGCTTTTTGCATAAGGAGGGAGATGTGAAATTCTTTCTTAAGAATTTTATAGAAAGGGTAGAATATATTATCTATCCCTATATTGAAAAGTACATATTCATCTTCATTTTGAAATAAGTAACATTCTTTTTAATAGAGAAGTTATTTTTACATGCCACTCATTGTCAGGGGCCAGTGGAGTCTTATTATCATTAGCTTCAATGAATATCAAGCACTTTTCATGAATTCCCTCCAATCACAACATGGAAACTGCAAAGTGTAAGCCTTGCCTTACATTTTGTTGTGTTCTATTTTAAAGTCTTGCCATCCATTTTGAATTCAAGTTTACCTTGCAGTGCTACTAAACTTCTCAAAATGCATATTGATCAAAACGTTCCTGGAATTCCTAAATTGAATGAAGAAAAATGGTTTGGATACATTCAAATACATGTGCCATTACAGAAAGACAACACTTCATGTGGCTGGAGAGTGATTGCAAATGCAGTAAGGTTCTTGCAAAGAAGGTTTTATAGTCGTGAGTTAAACTTGGCAGACTATCCAGATGCATGAGTCATCTTGATCAAGGAGAGCAATAAATGCCATTATGAAACATGCAATATGCCCTTATGATCCAAACTCACCTCCACCACCACCACCACCAGATAAAAAAAAGTCTGAAGAACAGAAGAAAGGGTTTCCTGCTTAGTCCCCATTGAAGCATGGGCCAAAGAATAAGCATAGAGGTCAGGGCTCCAAAAAGGGCCACACACAGAGGTCAGGGCTCCAAAAAGGAAAGAAAAGAAGGGTGAAACTTTATATTTTTTGAATGTAAGATTGTAATCTAATGTTTAACCAATATATGTTGGAAGATTTATTTGTTGAGATATCAAGCTCAACATGTGATGATCCAGGATGACACGTACCAGTTTTTCACTTCTCTGACATGTACAGTGGTCACGCCGGTATATGTCAGGGATAATTCATTGAGCTTTATTAGATTTATCTATCGAGAGTGATGGTACATTTGTTTCTTGCCAGCTCACTCATTCGCATACATTAGGTTTTTCCTTATGTACTGATCTTTATATATTGCACTTGTTGTATTCTTGTTTTTAGGTCATTCTTGTACATTCCTTTTATGTAATAGAAGAAGAAGAAGAAGAAGAAGAAGAAGAAGAAGAAGAAGAAGATCATTCTTCCTTGCATCAATCTGTGTATGTGTTTCTCCTTGAGAGTGAGAGTGTGTGTGTGAGCTCTCTTCCTTATCTCCTTCCTCGTGACATGGTATCAGAGCCAGTGTGGCTGTAGAGAGCTCATGGAGAAGGCGACAGTGAAGACTGCGACAAGGCATGGAGAAAACGCGATTTCTCAAACGGCCTCCGTTTGCTACGAAAATCGTCAGATTGAAGTTTTGGAGCCATCTCGACCTCCGTTTCGAGCCCGCAAGGTGGGGCCCACATTAAAACCAAGTCAATTTCAGAAACTGTAACTTGTCGAGATCCAGAATTTCAAGTAATTTCGTGTATTGTTGATACACGAAAACTGTGTTTTTCTGAGATCGAACTGTCACGTCATAGTGCGACAGTGTTCAAGCAAAAGTGCTGCTTGTAGTGTTTTGTAGTGTTGTAAATTGTTGTAGAAATGGCAAACGCAGATGGAATGAGTCAGCTTATGAGCGATAAGCTGGACAAGAACAACTTCCATGCTTGGAGATTCAGAATGACGAATTTCGTGATGGGAAAAGGCTACTGGAAGTACATCGAAGGAGAGAATGAAAATGCTCCGTAGTTATCAGAAAGGAATCGGACTGCAGACCAATTAAGAGCATATGAGGAATGGAATCAAGGAGCACGAAAGGTAATGTATTGGATATCTATTAGCATACAAGATAGCATGATTGGACACATATAGGATGCCAAGACTCCAAAAGAGGCTTGGAACAGTTTGGTCACTTTGTATGAGACTAATACAAAGGCACATAAATTGCAACTCAAGAACGAGCTGTATACATTGGAAAAGAAGAGCATGTCGATAAGTGACTACACTCTAAAAATCAAAAGCATATGTGAGTCGCTTGCATCTATTGGCGTGAATGTAGATGATGATGATAAGGTGGAAGTGTGCCTTCGTGGTTTAGGAGTTGCATATAAGCAGTTCAGAACTTCCATACAGACCAAGGAAAATATTCTGAATTTTGCTGATCTGGTATCTATGCTGATTATTGAAGAAAAGAATCTTGGTGAGGATTCAAACTCCCAAGGAAAGCCCAATTCTGAGCAGGTATTCTACTCTGGCAGAGGAAGAGGCAGAGGTAGAGGTTTTGGAAGTGGAAGAGGAAATAGTAACCAAGACCAAGGTCAACAACAAAATCATGCAGGAGGAAGAGGACAGTTTCCAGGTAGGGGGAGCGAAAGAGGTCGCAGAAATTTCCAAAGAAATGATTCAGGTAATGATAGTAAAGGATGCTGCAATTGTGGTAAACCTAGACACTTTGAACGTGATTGCAGGTTGAAGAATCAAAATAACAGAAGGCAGCAAAACAACTATGCATCCACAAGTGCAGATGATTCTAAGAAGCTGTTTATGGTTCAACATCACATGATGAATACGATGTCTACTGGTGTTTCAAAATCAAATGATAATGTCTGGTATGTTGAATTGGGTGCTTCAAATCACATGACCAGTCATGCAGAATGGTTTAGTAGTTTGCAAAAAATGCCAGTTCCTGGATATGTTGAAAGAGGTGATGATACATCACATCCTATTGAGCATACAGGAAACATAGCATTGTCTATGGAGGACGGGAAGGTAAAACATCTTGCTGATGTGTTGCATGTTCCAAATATAACAAAGAATCTAGTTTTTGTTGGACAAATGGTTGACCAGGGATTACAATTCAGGTTCAATGCTGATGGATTATATGTAGAAGAGTACAAGCAGGATGGACGATTGGTTGCCAAAGGAAACAAAGCGGGTAGGATGTTCACCTTAAATGTGAACATTCCTGAAATGAATGCAGCCATGTTTGCAAAAGGTGCAGGAGCTATTGCAGATATAGAGATATCGCACAAACGGATTGGACATGCAAACTTGCAAAGGCTGAAACTGATGCAATCAAAGGAGATTGTCCATGGACTACCAAATTTCAAAGTTGCAGAAATGCAAAAGGTATGTGCATCATGTCAATTTGGTAAACAGTCAAGAGCATCATTTCCACATGACAAGCATGTTAGTGAGAATGTACTAGAAGTAGTACATACAGATGTTTGGGGTCCAGCAAAGACCACATCTATGGGCGGTTGCAGGTTTTATGTTACTTTCATTGATGATCATACACGCAAAGTATGGGTATATTTCATGAAAGAGAAGAGCAAGTGTTGAGGTTGTAGCAAGGAATGCAAAACCCACACCACCTTGCATGGAAGCAAGAAGGAAAGCTCAAGAGTGACTCTCCTCTCATCCACCCCTACCTCCCACATGTTCAAGCCATTGGCAACAGCCCCATGCTTGAAAACAAGGAGAATAGGGAGTCAAGGATCCTAGTCCATGAGGAAAATGCAAGCAAATGCAACTACTCTACTCACACAAAGGACAGACATGCATGGCACATACGCACCACTCTCACACACTCACAAGACACAATACATGTAAATGTAAATAGTCTTCTTGGAGTAAATGAGAACATCTTCCATTGAGAAGAGATTTTACATGAGAGCACGTCGACCAAAAAGCTCCCTTTTTACAAAAATGTGCTCATATTTATAGGCTATGCTCTATTCCCCATGTGCCTCTTTGAAAAGTAAAAAAGGTGATTCTCTCTCTAATTGCCAATCTTCTAGGATATTCCAAGATCAAATAAGTAACAACACAATCTCCAAGAAGGGCATGCGTGGGTTTTCTACGTGGGGAATCTTTCTAGAAGGATCATAAAGGTGAGAGATACTATCCTATGGTATGAAGAAATATTAAAACGTGCTTTAGGAGAGTGTTCATATGTGATACCCAAATATATACAAAAAGAGTTATTGTTATGGTCTAGGGAGGGTTCTTATGCACCATTGAGGGTGTGTGCATACCCTACAACCCAACACTCTCCCCCCCTAGACTTTGTCGTCCTCGACAAAGCTAAGGGAAGAAGATCATACATAACTAAATTGTTCCAAGTTGGAGTCTTCCAAATCTGGAAATCTTCAGGTCTTCAAAATTCTGCAATTCTTCAGTCTGCAAAGCGTCAGGCAGCAATCTTCAGTCTTTACTACAATCTGCAAATCTTCAATCTTCAAAGCTTCAAGCTCCAAATCTTCAATCTTCAAAGCTTCAAGCTCCAAATCTTCAATCTTCAAAGCTTCAAGCTCCAAATCTTCAATCTTCAAAGCTTCAAGCTCCAAATCTTCAATCTTCAAAGCTGAGTGACACAATCCCATTGGGGGGCAGTCAGCCGAGCCTTCCTCCCACTACACAATCTTTTGTAAGTCTGGAAATGCCTTCTCTAGAAGTTCCCAACCTGAAAGTAAACATATACAACAAGTAGACTGTTTCTAAAAGAAGCAAACAATGACATTTTAGTCCAATTGTAGTTTCCACTTCAGGGAGTATCCATTGCTACAAGACTTGCTCTACTAGAGATAAGTCTGCGTGAAAATCTTCTTGCTCCTGCAATCCAAAAAAGAAAAAAGTGATAGGCCAAGAAAACTAAGGAGCCCAGCCAAGACCAAAAAGCTTATCTCTTATGTCTCAATGATTCCATACTCTGTTATTTTCAAGTGAGAGTGTAGCTTATGGTCCTGCCATCATTTATACTATGTTCCTAGTCAACAAGCTTGCAAACTATCATGTGTTATGTGCTCACAAAATGATTAGACAATAGTGCAACATTATGACTGCTATCATTCTATAAGCATTCATGAAATTCAATCAGCTTATCCAGCACTGTTCCTGCAAAGCACAATTTCAAATCATCTGTGGGAAATAAAAAGGATCAATGCTGAAGTACCAAGTGTGTTGGCCTGTAATGCCTTATAAGAAATAATCCTCTTACATGAGCATTGTGAAACTAGAGTTACTTCCATAGCAAAAAACAAATGCTCATTCCTTGACCTCCAAACATTCTTCCGATTTTTTCACCATGCTAACAATCCTAATTGTGTTAGCTCAGAAATAACAAAAACATGAGATAAACAATGCATCTGATGATTGGCCTGCATATGTTCATGTGATCATGAGAATACAAGAGTAACAAGATCAATCATAGGAGTCATCAGCATAAGATAGTAGAAACATAATCATTTGATCAAGACCTGCGCATACAAACATACAACTAATATGTGGCCCAATTCAGGAGGAATTCTTTTTGGACACAATTATGGAAAGGCCATCTAGAGTTAGAGTAATCTTTTAAGTGATCAGTAATCCAAAGACAACCCTTCAAGCAATGCAGCTATTTCTGAACTTCCCCAATTCCAAGTCATACAAAACATCATTCAGGAAACCAAGGTCATGAACTCAAAGTTTATGTATATGCTACAAACATAATCATTTTTAAATTGGAACTATTGCAAGACCAAGAGATCCTGTAGCTCAACCCAACGCCTGCAACAATAAGAAACAGACACTACAATTTCCTTTAGCAGGGAGTTTGGACACAATCTCTGAATAATGTAGTCACATACTTCATCCACATGATGCCATGGTTTGAAATACCCGATTCTTGTACTACAACTGAGGGTGAAAAAGAAGCCATTCCTATCCTCCTCCACTGAGTCCTGCAATAGATCCTTTTGAAACCCCCTCAATGTCTGAAGGGTGATTTTGGGGTTCCAACCAGAAGAGAGGTAAAAAGCTACCCCCAATATTGGTCCACACTTGCAAAAACTTCACACCATATGTCCAACAAGGAGCATGCAAAATAAAAAACATGATTACCCTGCAATTTTCTATCATAATTGAGAGGATTGACAATGCCTTGTGTCTCGGTATGCCTCCATTGAGAAACATTCTTCATTTCACAGAGCAACATCACAAAGAGGAATGCCACATGAGCCATAGCCCGACTCATGGCACATCTTAGGTGTGAAGAGCTACACAAGGGCCCATAAAACCTCTCGGGAGGTCACGTGAATCCCAACTTGAAAAACCCTAAATGATATCCTCCTACATTAGCAGGCTAACACGTAGGAAGCAGGTAACCCACATTCGTACTGAAGAGATATGTGCATGCAAATTTCTTAAAAGGATTTGGTTTCAAAACAATTGTTCAAATGTTCAAATGCTCAAGCAACTTATGAATCAACAGTATCGGACAGTTATCAATATTTGGGAGATTTAGGAGTATTGTGCCTAATTGTGACCAGTAAACTTCCCTGCAAGTAGTACTGGACATGATTTGAGAAAGTGGTAGAAATGATTCTTATCTTCCCACAAAGCATGCAAATGTTCCTTTTGACAGTTACTACAAGATTATAATGGAAGTGAGGGAAATCATTGGTCGACATACCAAGGTCTACCCACTGCATGGTTGCAAAAAATAAAAAATGCATCAAGGAGTCAATCAAACATTGTGGGCACATTTCTATGAAACTATCAACAATCATAACTATTAGGCCCATGGACCCATTATAGCTTAAACATTTTTGCTCCAACTGCTTGTTAAGAAGAAATGGACAAAATCCATTAGTTGTTTTTTATGGCAACTGCTTGTGTAGCTAATTAGAGGGGCAGAGAAGATTGGCCTTCCTACTTCAAAATTGTCATACTAAAATAGGGAGGTGGTCATCAAGTTACTATCCCAGCCAGCCATTCTTGTTCTGAGACATACACCTGAAGCCGTTAACATCAAAGCACATGATTTGAGCATGCCATAAGTTTATTCGTGCATGTGTCACTTGTCATTATATCACGTGTGAGCCTATGAGATAATTGAAAACAAAATAAAGTGAGGGGAGCAACAGACCCTAACCGCCTCACATGGAAGTGAGAAGCTTCTCCAAGTTGGGGCAAAGAATGAGAGGAGAGGTTCACCCACGCTCATGGAGCAATGGAAACAATGGCCAACATCAGAAGGAGCAAGGGGAACATCCTCCCAACCATGCACACACACATGCAAATCCATACACCAAGACCAATGCCATTGCACACAAGGATTTAGATGAAACTAAATGACACCTTCTTCCATTACCAAAATGGAGGCCAAGGCCATGGCCCAGGGACCCCCCTTTACAAGAAATGAGCCTCTATTTATAGGCTCAACACAATTCCCCCATGTGCTCATTTTGACTAGTCAAAAAGGAGCACATGCCTAACTATCATATCTCAGAAAGATCTTTTCTAACAACCAAATCTCAAAAGGAAAGAGAATACGTGCGCGTGGGGATTTTTCTAGACTTCTTCAAAAACATGAGCATTTACAAGGCTCCAAAGCTTTACTTGAGAAGAAATATTAAAAAGTGTCTAAGGGGGAGTTTTTATGTGAAATCCTAAGTAGATACAAAAAGAGATATTATTATTGTCTAGGAAGGGTTCCTATGCACAATTGTGGGTGTGTGCATACCCTACAGCCCAACACTCTCCCCTCCCTAGACTTTGTCGTCCTCGACAAAGCTAAGAGAAAAGGGTCATACACAACTGAACTTTATCCAAGCTGGAGTCTTTCAACTCTGGAAATCAAGTCTTCAAAATTCTGCAATTCTTTAGTCTGCAAAGCTTCAGGCAGCAGTCTTCAATCTTTACTTCAATCTGCAAATCTTCAATCTTCAAAGCTTTAAGCTACAAATCT
Source organism: Ceratopteris richardii (assembly GCA_020310875.1). Lineage (NCBI taxonomy): Eukaryota > Viridiplantae > Streptophyta > Polypodiopsida > Polypodiales > Pteridaceae > Ceratopteris > Ceratopteris richardii. The sequence goes on along the minus strand of CM035407.1, from coordinate 90,490,157 downwards.
TCTATCTTCAAAGCTGAGCGACACAATCCCCTTGGGGGGCAGTCAGCCCAGCATTCCTCCCACTATGCAGTCTTTGGTAAAGCTAGAAATGCCTTCACCAGAAGCTCCCAACCTGAAATGACATACAAAAGAGCAAGTAGACTGCATCTAGTATTGTGATAAACATTCACTTCAATTTTAGTTTCCCCTTCAGGGGACATTAAGTCCTATATGACTTCTCTATTGGAAAAAGTCTTCTTTTTCCATATTTCAAGTTACCAACATATGGTCATTCTTATCATGCTGTCAACTAGGTTAAGTGTGACCTTCTTAGAATGAGGAATAGACATGCAACAAATAGCATGAGTTTGGAACAAAGCTGCATGAAGCATGTATTAACTTTTCAAGAGTCATACATATGTCAACATTCAAATTCTCGCCATCAAGTAATTTCTTGTCATACACTAGGGTCAAAAACTCATCCTTTACATTTTAGTATCTATACGTCTGCATTGTGATTGACCTATCCACCGTTCATGGATGCCCTGAGAAGCAAGCGATTAGCCACGATTTCTTTTAAGCATGATTAATTCCGTGTAATGTGTGAGTGCACTACACAAGAAAGCATACATGTAACTGTGATAGAACTTGAAGACACATGATCATAAAAAAAACGAAGTAATTCCATTCTAGTGCTTCCAATTGTACAGATTTAAAAGTGAACACAGAGAGCATATACAGGAAATAAGCAAGCAAATCCTCAACTCCTTGCTGTATTGTCATCATCAAAACATCTTAAAGATTAGATGATACAATAATTCTTCCTTTGGACCTGTCACACTATTATCCGATGTCATCATAACTATCAAATCATTTAGAGGAGTCAGGAAGGATCAATGCTAAGTTCTGTGAGTGTTGGCCTGCAATGCATTATGAATAAGCCTTAAGTGAGCATTGTGAAACTAGGGAGTTACTTCCCTAGCAAAAAACAATCACTCATCCTTTGGGACTTTTGCACTTAGAGTTTGGGATAGGCCTAAATCCACACAGTGTTTCCAGCTTTATTGGAACAAGGTATCCTCTAGACATATTGAGCAGGCAGAAAAAAATAATAATCGAGTCTTTAACACAAAACAGCCTTAAGCATTCATGAAATGCAGCATGTTGGATATTTCCTAGTACATGACTCCAAAAATAAGATTGTTAGAAGATTTTCATAGAAGCAGGTGCTAGCATCTTCTCAAGGTTATTGTAGAAGCCTGCTTAAAATAGATCATCAATACACTCTGAAGCCTTCAGACGTCCTTTACACATGTAATACTTAAAGGCATGCTTGAAGCCCATATTAGGCCACTTATTAGACCACTACCTGCAAATATATATTAAGGCACAGTGCCAAGCTACTGAGTCATAACTTCCCAAGTCCATCATGCATAATCATAAACAATTTGGATAAGCGTGCAATTCATATCCACATTTCAGATTTCCTGTCTTGGAGGGATAGTTGTTCATCATCCTCCCACGCAGCAATCAAAATCACATCATCTATACATTTACTGGATCATGTATTTCAAAACACACAATTCTTCACACATCACAAAGAACTAGCTTTTGTCATTTCACTCAAGGCAGTAGATGTACATAGATGGGGAAAATCTTCTTAAGTGTATTGGGGCCTTGATGCAATAAATCCCTAATCTTGTCAGCAATGATCTATCAAGCCTATCGATACTCAAGATGACAACAATTGATACCAACAAAGTGAACAATCAAACATAAATCTTACCATAGCTCTAGGCACTCGGACCTATCATGAGTTCATGGCAACAAGAAATGATAATCATAAGTATTTGTTTGTTAATCATTGTATATTACACCTTTATGAGTTTAAGTCAGTCAACCATCCCCTACTGAAGTGTTTAAGCTTGAACATGGTCATCATCCTTGTATTAGCAACTCACACAGACCTTAACTCCGCCAGTCTTCGAAAAAATATCATCACCCAAAGTTCTCCAGAGGCATTCTCTAATTATTCAGACAAGGTGTGGGCATAATCCCTCACGGGTGATCACACACATCGGAAGCAGAAACGTAGAGTAGTTTGCAGCCCACCATTGGCCCTCCAACCCGTGATACACAGAGAACAGTCATAGGTCCTGCAGAGCAATTAGCATCATTTTCTTTGCCATTTCATAGGTTCCAAGACAATCGATAACAATCAAAAGATAATTCTAGCATTTCGGTGTGTATGTCTCCACAGGCTTCCATCATTGAATGGTAGTTGTACCATTTTGGTGAAGCTTGACTTATTGCCCACAGCTATCAAGAATCTGCTGACTTTTGAGTTCTTCTCACTGAAACACATCTTCCAGTAACCAATTAGCCATTGAACAAATAATGTGCCACCAATGTGAGTCAATGGATGACTTTATTCAGGCATTGAGGCAATTAGACAAAAATGACAATCACATACATATGTTGCAACCACATTACCACCTCCAAAAGTGAGGGAACAAAACATCTGCATGACTAGGAAATGACTTCCAAATTTGTTCCAAGAATTATACATGTATTGCAAAGAACCGAGCACCCTAATAAGAAAATTTTGAACACACAGTACATTCCAATGATAGTTTCGGACACAAGCATTAGAAAGAGGATCTTGGAGAACCATAAATGGTATCCTCCTAAATTGATGGGCAAACACATAGAAAGCAAACGACCTGAACTAGTGCTGAAGAGATATGTGCATATTCATAATGATATCATGTTCATAAACATTGTTAGAATACACACCTTCCATCGAAGTGTTTCATATATTTATGAATCATTAACCTGCACACGCTTAGAGCACGAGAACCTTTAGTAGTTAGAAGGAGAGTTTGGGGGAATAAGGCTTGATTCCGCATGTTCAACTCCAAAAGCAAATCTGAATTCATAGCTTTGATTTCATCAAGAGTCCATGATAAAGAAATGAAGGACCAGAATTTCGTGCAAGACTATCATTGCAACACAAAAAGAAACTTCCCAAATAATGAGCATGCATGATTCAACTGTCAGGTGACATACACAGCATAATTCCCCACATCACAGAGAGTTTCAGACCTTGTAGGAAGACAAAAGAATCAATTACAGTATGCAACAAAATCTTGGAAGCACCTCTTTAACTGCCATGGATATTTCCAATGTAATGAAGGAAATGAACATTCCCTCAAGGAACGGAGAGCTGAAGCACCATCGACCGAGACCTAGTACATCAGGTAGGTGAGCATCCGAGTCAAAACCCCTCAAGACAGCATGAGCATTTCTCCGGATTTGCAATAGACATGCCATGTAGTGCCACAGCCACCAATCTTTGACTTTGTAGTAGACATTCGACTGAACTTTGCAATAGAGATGATAAAATAGATGAAACCTCTCAGAAAAATTGATGTTTGGATTTTGCTTATGTAATGCGAGCCAACACATCCAAAACATATCCCAATGTTGCAGAGCGGAGCCCTGAGAGCATTATTCGGGATAGAGTAGTGCCCAAAGTGAGCCTTCTTGATACAAACATGGGTACAAAGTGCAAACTCAGGAATCCCAGCGTATCAAGCTGCAACGTTATGCACAGATAGGAACCGAGCATGGAGCTTAGCTCTCCGCGCATGAGATGTGAAGACAAGACAGACGGGCAAAGCGGGTGAGCCAAGCTCGACCTTCCTTTGCAATAGCGGATTCCCACAAAGGAGTGATGGGGTAGAATCACAGCTCAAGCTCGAGGAGGGGGAAACTCCCAGCTCCGATGTACCGAGCAAATGGTCGTGAAGTGCAAGCAAGAGCCGATGATGCCCAAAACACAAGAGGGTTTGCTTGCATATAACAGGACAAAAATGAAAGGGCAAATGTGGTCCACGAATCACTCAGAGACAAAAGAAAAGGAAGCCCTTGATGGCTTGAACATGTCATATGCTTGCTTGCAGATCGGGTATGGAGATCCAAACGCCAAAGCTAACCAACAAGACGAGGAACAGGGGGAGCTTGATTCCTGCAAGGATAGTCTCATCACCAACAAGGGCGTTCGAGGAGACCATCGTTGGACATCATACCGGGAGAGACTTCCCCAATGATAGTAGGCATAAGCCTCCAACCCAGCAGCGTCAATAGGAGGCCCCGTGAGACAATCACTAAGTGTAGATAGGAGAATGAAGATAGACAGAACAGGCACAGCGGAGCTTCACCCCGCCATAGCCCGGTTACGTTGACAATAGGGGGAGCCTCACACAGTTTTGACCTTGATACAGAGATGGCCAGCGCACCACTAGGAGAGTAAGAGAGATGGGTGAGCTCGCTCAACCCACCATAGCCATAAGCTGAGGGGAAGCAAAAGATTGTTCGACCCCAAGCCGGAGGAGCCAGAAAGCACAATAGCATGCCTCACCACAGATAACAAAGCATCAAGAAGCATGGAGGCTTGTCGGATGCTCGAACTAGTGCTTGAGAACTGGGAACAGAAGGAACCCTTGGGCACGATCGTGACACTGAAGGCTCAACTCCGCCATAGCAAGGGAGCACAAGAGAGCAAGAGAATGCTCGACCCAACGAAAGAGAAGAGGTGAATGAGAGCGACGGAATTAATTTCCCCCCACCAAACCATGCGGACGCCCACATATGTCGAGGCATGATAGATGCCTTATGGCCGAATGCACCACAATTTCCAAGACTTTTAAGTCTTCTGGTGCGCAAAAATTAAAGGAGCAATGCATATTTTGGTTTGGACAATGATAGCCTTAAAAAAAAAAACGTTAGTCATAGCCCCCCACATGTGTTTGTTAAACTTTCTTTTCGGGTTTTCTTGAAATTGAAGAGAGAGAGGGATAGAGGAGGGCACCCATCTCCTTCTCCAAGGCCAACACCAAATTCAAGAAATGTCAGAGATGGATGGTGATGCCAAATGTGTGTGTGGAGATGTGAATGTGTGAAGAAGTGAGAGAGAGAAGGGGGTTAGGGGATGTTTTTTTTGTGCAACAAACAAAAATAAAGATCTAAACTACTCAAAATGAGAAATAAGGGGTAGCCTTAACCAACCAAAGGCCACACATATTCATCCTCATCCAAGTGTCAAGGTGCATCTCACGAAGTATGGACACAGAAACTTGGAAAAACCAACGGCTAAAGGCCGACGATCCCTGGTGACGGCACCAAAATGTTGAGAAAAGGGGAGCAACAGACCCTAACCACCTCACATGGAAGTGAGAAGCTTCTCCAAGTTGGGGCAAAGAATGAGAGGAGAGGTTCACCCACGCTCATGGAGCAATGGCAACAATGGCCAACATCACAAGGAGCAAGGGGAACATCCTCCCAACCATGCACACACACATGCAAATCCATACACCAAGACCAACGCCATTGCACACAAGGATTTAGATGAAACTAAATGACACCTTCTTCCATTACCAAAATGGAGGCCAAGGCGATGGCCCAGGGACCCCCCTTTACAAGAAATGAGCCTCTATTTATAGGCTCAACACAATCCCCCCATGTGCTCATTTTGACTAGTCAAAAAGGAGCACATGCCTAACTATCATATCTCAAAAAGATCTTTTCTAACAACCAAATCTCAAAAGGAAAGAGAATACGTGCGCGTGGGGATTTTTCTAGACTTCTTAAAAAATGTGAGAATTTACAAGGCTCCAAAGCTTTACTTGAGAAGAAATATTAAAAAGTGTCTAAGGGGGAGTTTTTATGTGAAATCCTAAGTAGATACAAAAAGAGATATTATTATGGTCTAGGAAGGGTTCCTATGCACAATTGTGGGTGTGTGCATACCCTACAACCCAACAGCGAGGTGTTCACTCACTTCTAGAATTTTAAAGCTATGGTGGAAAAGCAGACAGGGAAGTACATTCAGACATTAAGATCTGATGGAGAAGGTGAATACATGTCAAATGAGTTCAGCAGTTTTCTAAAAAATCATGGAATTCGTCATCAGTTTTCATGCAGGTACACATCACAACAGAATGGCATTGCTGAATGCAAAAATAGACATATTGCAGAAATAGCAAGAGCCTTGATGGTTGAGAAGAATATGCCTCATTGTTATTGGGCAAAAGCTGTGCATACTGTTGTATACATCATGAATAGAACTTTGACTGCTGCTGTATATCAAGTTACACCTGAAGAAAAGTTTACAGGTAAAAAGCCAAATTTATCACATCTGAAAGTTTTTGGCTGTATTGCATATGTACATATTCCAGATGAGTTGAGGATGAAACTTGATCCGAAAGCAGAAAAATGTGTCTTCATTGGATACTCCCTTGAGCAAAAGGGGTACAAATGTTATAACCCACTCACACGACAGGTGAAGGTGATCAAAGATGTGGTATTTGATGAAATGTCAAGCTTCTATGTAGATGCCAAAGAAGGACTCAATCTTGAACCAAATGACAAAGAAAATGTTGAAACATCAAGTGCATAATCTCAAGTTTTGAGTGGAACAGATGCATCACCAAGCAATAGTTCCAACTCAAATCCATGGAGTGGAAGATTGCATGGAAATTTCAATCCAGCAAATTCATCACATACATCCAAGAAAGGTAAAGAAAAGCTTTTTGCTAGTAGTAAAACATGTGCACGTTTTGAAGATGTTGACAGAGATTCAAGTGGTTCAAAAAAGAGTCTTGATGAGGAACTTGGATTGCCCTTTGTGAAGAATCGAGGAGTAAGAAGGGCACATGCAGATGATACAAGGAGAAGTGACCCAGGACCAAGAAGTTTTGGGAGGATGCATAATTCAGTGCAATGATTGACATATGATAGTTACATGGCTTGCCATTGTGCTTACATGACAAAAGTAATACAAGATGCTGAACCTTCTTGTTTTGAAGATGCAATTGGTAATGCAGATTGGGAAAAAGCTATGGATGAGGAGATGGCTGCACTTTATGGAAATGATACATGGAAGCTGGTTCCATTGCCACAAGGAAAGAAACCCATAGGCTGCAAATGGGTTTACAAGGTAAAGCATAATGCTGATGGTAGCATAAGCAGGTATAAAGCACGATTAGTAGCTAAAGGTTATGCACAGACATATGGCATTGATGATGAGGAAACATTCAGCCCTGTAGCTAAAATGTCTACTGTCAGAACACTTGTTGCATTAGCTACAACAAAAGGATGGACATTACATCAGATGGATGTGAAGAATGCTTTCCTACATGGTGAGTTACAGGAAGAAGTATAGATGGACCAATCACAAGGATATGAAGATTCAAAGCATCCAGAATATGTTTGTAGGTTGCAAAAGGCTTTCTATGGGCTGAAGCAAGCCCCTCATGCAAGGATTGTTGATTACTTAACCAGCATTGGGTTCTCTATGTGTGATGCAGATCACTCACTATATGCAAGAAAGGTTGATGATGGCATCACTATTGTGGCTATTTATGTTGATGACCTGATTGCAGGAGGTGATAATGAAGAAAGCATCAAAGAGGTAAAGAAGCTTCTTATGCAGGAATCCGACATGAAAGATCTTGGTGTGCTGCGTTATTTCTTGGGCATTGAGTTTATACATACAGAAACAAGTATATGGATGTCACAAAGGAAATATGCCTTGAATATGCTGCAAAAGTATGGTATGGCTAATTGTAAGCCAATTTCTATGCCATTAGATCAGAATTTGAAATTGGATACTACATCAGGTGAAGCATTGGAAAATGCTACTATGTACATGAAAATTGTGTGAAGTCTTATATATCTCACAATTACAAGGCCTCATCTAAGCTATACTGTTGGACTTGAAATTTAGTTTATGAAGGTTCCCAGGAAGCCACATTTGGATGCTCTGAGGTGCACTCTACGTTATGTGAGTGCTACTTTGGATTATGCATTGTTTTATGAAGCTGGTGTAGAATTGTAGGTTCATGGATACACCGATGCAGATTGGGCTGGTAGTACTCCAGATAGAAGATCTACTATTGGTTTTCTTTTCTCACTTGGAGGTGCAACTATTACATGAAGCAGTAAAAAGCAAGCCACTGTTGCTTTGTCGAGTACAGAGGCTGAGTATAGAGGTGCTGCAATGGCATCATGTGAGGCATCATGGCTGGAGATGTTACTTGCAGATCTAGGTGTGGAAGTGCAAAAGCCTATCACTATCTATTGTGATAATCTTAGCAGCATACAGTTAGCATGGAACCCTGTTTTCCATGCTAGAACAAAGCATATTGAGGTACATTATCACTTCATCAGAGAGAAGGTATTAGCACGTGATATTGATCTTGTTTATGTGAGAACAGATGAGCACGTTGCTGATATTTTCACCAAAGCAGTTGGAGCTGAGAAGTTGAAGAAGTTTTGGGAGATGCTTGGATTACAGGATATGGCATTGAGCTTGAGGGGGAGTGTTGAGATATCAAGCTCAACATGTGATGATCTAGGATGACACGTACCAATTTTTCACTTTTCTCACATGTATAGTGGTCACGCCGGTATATGTCAGGGATACTTCATTGAGCTTTATTAGATTTATCTACCGAGAGTGATGGCACATTTGTTTCTTGCCAGCTCACTCATTCCCAGACATTAGGTTTTTCCTTATGTACTGATCTTTATATATTGCACTTGTTGTATTCTTGTTTTTAGGTCATTCTTGTACATTCCTTTTATGTAATAGAAGAAGAAGAAGAAGATCATTCTTCCTTGCGTCAATCTGTGTATGTGCTTCTCCTTGAGAGTGAGAGTGTGTGTGTGAGCTCTCTTCCTTATCTCCTTCCTCGTGACATTATTTATGTACAAATTGTATGTAATTATGCCAGTCTTCATCTCGAAGATGGTCATTGTAACTATATTTATATGCCTTGAGTAATATGATGTTGAATTGATCCTCTTGAGAACTAAGCGAAAGAGACTTCATTGCATGGTTCAAACATCATCAAAATGTCTATTTTGTGATTTTGCTTTATTCTTGTTGAAAATTTAAATATGAGGAGGATAGAGAAGGTTTTATGACATGATTGATACAAGCGATATGGGCAATTAGAGAATTTTGGATGGCCCGTATTGCTTGTATCATTCATGTCATTTTCCATTTTGTCATACCATCCTCTCAAGGCAACTATGAATAAGATGAGTTCACATGGAAACTGGTATTTCTCATGAGTCAAAGCTTAATGCAAAATTCGTTTTGAAGCATGTTTTGATAGTTTGTAATACACGATCGATTCAAGCAATAAGGACGATCCAAGAAGCTTGGATTGCCCTAGTCACTTGAATCAGTCATCTTCTCAAATCTCGCCTACACTCTAATATGAGTAAACTTCATGCTCCAGATATTTTAAATATCAACTGACTTGGAATTTGGACCAGGTTCTCTAGCCTCTTTAACATTCCTAGTTATGTAGATAGATAGATACATAGAGAGATAGAGAGAGATAAACATACACACACACACACACACACACACACACACACATATATATATATATATATATATATATATATATATATATATATATAGGCAGATGGACAGATAGATAGATAGATAGATAGATAGATAGATAGATAGATAGATAAATAGATAGATATTTCTCATGCATACCTAATGTGCACCTTGGATTGACTCAAATACTTAAATTGAAACTAGTTATTGAAAAATAAACATATTGTTCATCTAGAATTTACTCATATGCAAGTTCTTGTATAATCATTGCACCATTGAAATCTCATCAAAATGTTGAAATTAAACCAAAAAATGCCAATATGAATATAGTCCATAGAAAGCCATAATTGAAGTGATGTAACAAGTCACATTCTTAGTTACCATCCTGCAGAAAAAAATCAATGGAAGTATGGAAAAAAGTTCTAAAAAGGAAGATATATTATGTAAGAATTTCTTGGTTTATATTCTTGAGTCACCTAGAATTTGCTTATGCAAGTTCCTGTATAATCATTGCACAATAGAAGAAACCTCATCACAATCTTGAAATTAAACAAAAAAATGCCAATATGAATGTAGTCCATAAAAAGACATAATTGAAGTGATGTAATTAGTCACATTCTTAGTCACCATCCTGCAAAAAAAAATCAATGGAAGTATGAAAAAAACCTTCTTAAAGAAGGAGATATATTATGTAAGAATGTCTTGGTTTCTATTGAATCAACTGTTTTTAGACTTGCTACAATCTTATGGGTTGGAACTTGATCACCTTGGGTGGTAGGCAAGTTATGCAAGATAATGTTTTCTCTGATCTAATTTTAACTATTGCATCATCAATTGAGAATTTGAATTGTGATGATACCTCATCAAGGTATTCTAGGAGCTCCCTTACATTTCTGAGTTTCCAATTTGCAATGACAATTATTTTCCTAGATTGAAATCTGGATGAGTCAATACTTCTAACTCAAATTCTAGACAACTCTCCTCTGAGCCCAAGGCTATCTAGAGTCCAAACTTTCTTTTTGTAGTCATATCCTAAAAGCAGAGATTGTCGAGATATCTGATATGAGGTTGAAAGAGAATTAGGACTAACTTTACATAAAATGATGTCACCTAGCTTTTGAACTTCTTTGATATCCCATTCCCTATCTAAAACATCATCAATCTCTGAAATAGACCCTCTCCTATTCAACCACATTGATTTTGTTTTCTGTAATAACATGTTTCTAAAGCATGCTACAAAAACATGAATAGGCAAAAACATTGAATCTTTATCCTTCTCGAAATTCAGCTTGCTGACATTGCCTTTTGGGTGTCAAATTTCATTTTGCATAGAAAACTTGAAATTGTTGAATGATCAAGAGCATCCCAATCTAATGAAGAGATGCAAGGACCAAGAAAATGTAGAAGATTTCCATAAGAGCTCCTCCCTGATGGCACCTGATAATCTGTAAAATGGACAAATAACCCTATGCTATTGAAAAATTGAATAGATTTGTCTACATACATAAGTTCTTCATATTCCTTATGAAGAACTCTGAATATTCATGTTAAACATTCAATAGGTTGCCACTCCACAATATTGGAAGGAGAAATATCTACAATACAAAAACACATATGTTGTTATAGAAAAACAACTAAAATGATAGAAGAGCATTGTAAAACTTCACCTACACTACGAATGGAATTGCAGATGATTTTCTAGAACAAGTTCCTTAGCGTTGTACACATGTTGTACTCTTGCAAACCAACCGCATCTCTTCAATTTGAAACTGAGAATATGTCCTATCCAATGGTTTCTTGTGTCGTCTCTTTTAGCACGCTTTACTTTATGGGCACCTCTACAGCTAGGAAGCATAGTAACCCAATCATTTACCTTCACAGAAAAAGGTTTCCACAAAGAATCCTCTCTTCTGTTGTAAACCTCACATGAGGTTACATGATTGGAAGGACGACGAGAAGAAGAAGCCATTTGAATTGAGAAGAAGAAGAATGATCAAAATGAGAAACCAACATACACAAACTCTGGCAGTATTTATAGATAAAAAGGCTTTGTACACGTGGAAACTTTTGATTTGATGTAAACCCTGTCGCCGAATGACCATGGAATTTTGTGAACCCAAAAGTATTTCGTATCTTCAAAAATCATTTCCTTCTTGGAACTTTAAAGATATGCATTGTGTGGTGCTCAAAAATACCTTTTTTTGCATCAAAGAAAAAATTGTACACTGAATACAAGAATCTTCATCACTTTTGTGATGCTTTTAGAACATATTGTCTTAAAAAAAGAATTTCTTCATATGGTTAAAGGAGACAGCAATGTTATATTCTTGTACACATGGAAAGACTCTATTTGTCAATTTCCTTAATCTCTCATTAGCAAACAGCCCCTTCTCGGCCATTTTTTGCCCTAAAGACTATGTACAAGCTGCAATTTCTGAGTAGCCCAAACTGAACCATCTTTTGTAAAGGAAGAATGCTTCATTTTGCCCAAAATACAGCCTTCACATACATGTTTACTGGGTGCCTCAATTTTGGGCAAAGAGGACACCATTTTAGATTTTTGCATGCATAGCAAACTAGGAAAATTCAGATGACCAAAGTGTGCATGCCAAAGCTTTGCATTTGGCATAGCTTGAGAATCATATACTGCACATGCCAAATCATTTACAGATCTTTCATAGTCTACGAGCTTATACAACCCATGACATAATTATTATTATACATAAGCAATAATGATGTCTCCATTTGACATATCATGAACTGTACTTCTGTCATCAACAAATTTCACAACCAAGCCAATCTTGGCTAATGCAAAAACTGATAACAGATTTTTCTTGATCCTTGTCACAAACAAAGCATCTCACAAAGGGAAAGAACTATCATCAGTAGTAGTCAAAGTGATCTTACCAACTCCCATAACAGGATAGGAGGAGTTGTTGGTGCATGTTATAGTATTCCCTGTAGGGGCAGGCTCGAGTGAAGAGAAGAAACTGCACTGCGAGGTAATGATCAAAACAACTTCGCTATGTGGTGCCGAAATCAGGATCTGCGCTCGTTTCGACCTCCGAACGCATTATCGCAATGTTTATGCAAGCTATTTTGTCTTTTTGTGTCAAAGGTATATACCAGTTTCTGTTTGCCAGTATAAGCATCTCAAAGTCTGCTACATGTCTAGAGAAATTTGTCTGGGTAGTTATGTTCAACATTTTGAGATACAATCAATTTTTTGCATCAAGGTATTTTAGTCACTGGCCATGACTGAAAGTAGTGATGTATTCTGTATGGTGGCTATTGAGGATAAGTTGGATGGTAGCAACTACCCGTTATGGGCTTATATGATGTGACATGTGTTGGTTGCAAAAGGACTCTGGAACATTGTGCAAGGTGTCGAAAAACATCCTATCACATCTACAACTGTTACAACTGCAAGTACGAAAAATGCAGAAGGTGTCAAAGATGATGATATTCTGCATATTCCTATTCGTGCTACGGTTTCTGTTGCACCTACTGTAGAGAAAATTTGCTAGGATGGCAGAGATGCCCAAGCACATGCATTGATAGCTTTGTCTGTCAAACGTGCCATTATTCCTCACATTCGATCTTGCCGAACAGCTAGGGATGCTTGGGATACACTTACCACATTGTACCAAGCTAGGAATGAGGCTCGTGTTGCTTACCTCCGAAAACAATTGGAGAGTGAGCACATGAATGAAGGTGATTCTATGGACAATTTCCTAACAAAGATTAAAGACTTGAAGGAACAATTGATTTCTGTTGATGAGGTTATACCAGATAGCTCACTTGTGCAGACCGTTCTGAATGGTCTTCTTGATTCATATAAGAGTTTTGCTTCTACTCTTTGGTTGATGATGAAAGGCAATCCAAATGTCTGATCATTTGAGGAGTTAGTCTCTGTTCTATTGCAAGAAGTTCAGTCCAGGCAGAATAGGTCCATTATGCGAGTTGAAGATCAAGCTTTCCTGGCTAGTAAAAAGGGCAAAGGAACATGGAGCTCTTCGACTACTAAGCAAAAATTTGCTAACTGTGCACATTCAAAGAAGGAAGATAAAGATGAGAAGAGATTAGAAAAGCAGAAATTGTTTTGTAAGTACTGTAAAGGGAATGATCATATCATAAAGAATTGTCCAATACTGTCTACTAAAGAGGCAAAGAAGAAAGAGGCTAGAATGGTTGTTGTAAAGGCCTCTACACGAAAAACAGAGTCTACTAATCTCGTGCAGGAAGAAGAATGGGCATTTACTACTGTCTGCAGTTTTGACCCACCTTCTCATGAGAAGTGCATGTCTACAGTAGACTCAGATGTTTGGTATTTTGACAGTGGGGCAACCAAACATATTACCTTGTAGCGTAGTTTCTTCTCTTCACTCGAGCCTACCCCTACAGGGAATACTTTTACATGCACCAAAAACTCCTCTTATTGTGTTATGGGAGTTGGTAAGATCATTTTGACTACTACTGATGGTAGTTCTTTCGCTTTGTCAGATGCTTTATTTGTGCCAGGGATCAAGAAGAACCTGTTATCAGTTTCTGCATTAGCCAAGATTGCCTTGGTTGTGAAATTTGTTGATGACAGGTGTGCAGTTCATGATCTGTGAAATGACGATGTGATTATTGCTTCTGGCATTTTATGTCATGGGCTATGTAAGCTCATAGACTATGAAAGATCTGCAAATGATTTGGCATGTGTAGTAAATGATTCTTAGGCTATGTCAAATGCAAAGCTTTGGCATGCATGCTTTGGTCATCTGAATTTTACTAGTTTGCTATGCCTACAAAAGTCTGAAATGGTGTCCTCTTTGCCCAAACTTGAGGCACCTGGAAAACATGTTTGTGAAGGCTATATTTTTGGCAGAATGTAGCATTCATCCTTTCCATAAGATGGTTCAATTCAGGCTACTTAGAAATTATTGCTTGTACATAGTGATGTTTGTGGTCCTATTCAGACACCTTCTTTAGGGAATTATCTTTACTTCATGACTTTCATCGATGATTTTTCTAGGCATGCATGGGTATATCCATTGAAGGCAAAGCCCAAAGTGTTCATGTGCTTCAAATAGTTTTTGGTTTTGGCTGAAAACCTGTGAGCATGTAAAATGGGCACCCTCCATTCTGATCGAGGGGGGGAATATATGTCTTCTGATTTTAATGCAGTTCTGGTTGACGTGGGATAAAACACCACTATATAGTGCCATATACACCTCAAGAGAATGGAGTTGTTGAACGAAAGAACAAGTCACTCATGGAGATGGCAAGGTGTATGGTCAAGATGTAAGACAATAGTTACACAATATAACACAGGAGCAGTGGCAGAGAAGATAACAGATATAGGAGAATCTCAATAATTTTCTACTAACAACAAGTACAAAGATGATGGCGTTGTCCACCCGTGCACTCTCAAGATAGAGCTTAAATGGTGATCTAAACAACTCTAGATAGGGAGATACAAGGTAGAGGTATGCTGGCTCAACTCGATGTCTCAGATAGTGCAGAAGTCATGTATATATAGGATCATGGGTGGCCTTCCGTGGACGGCTATACATGGGCGGTAGAGCATGGGCGGCCATCGCCGGTGTAATTGCCATACACGGCTTAGACCAGTTGAACCGACCTAACAAATATAAATGATTTCTGACTCCGAGAGGGAATATTCCATGGAATATTCCCTTTACCGTCGCGTCAGGGGCCCTGCCCTGGACCCCCACCAGGGGGCCCGTTGGCCTCCTGGGCCCCCCAGCCAAGGGGTCCACTGGCCCCCTTGGACCCACTAGCCGGGGCTGCTCACCGCTGCCCTGAACCCCACAATTGGGGACCCTGGTAACTCCCTTTCCTTACAATACCTTACATGGTCCAATATGTCCTTCATCGGAGTTGGGATTGCCATCAATTGGGTAATGCATGCTTGACTTCTCCTCATAATGGGGGCCTTACAAATGTGCATACAATCATGAGGTAGACATTGATCATATACTAACATAAGAGTCAGGCTTTACCACATAGTTTCTGGCTTGAGGCTGTCATGTGTGCATCATATGTACTGAATAGTTGTCCCACCAAAGCACTACAGTCTATCACTCCATATGAGGCTTGGCATGATCGCAAGCCATCTGTTGCTCATCTGCATGTTTTTGGTTGTTTGGCATATGAATTAGTGCCTGAACAACATCATAGAAAATTGGATGATAAAGTAGTAAAATGTATTTTTATTGGGTACAGTTCTGAAAGTAAAGGCTATCATCTGTATCATCCACAGACTAAATGCATTCTGGTTAGCCGTGATGTTGTTTTTGTGGAAGATGCTATTCAGCCATTGCTTTCATGTTCTAAGGAGACATATGTTAGCTCCAAAGACATGTATGATACTTTGCTGCCTCTTTTTATAGGTGGACAGTCTAGTGCTGGTCCCAATGAGGCAACTTCTCAACCTTTGCAGGTTTCATGTGATGATGCAGATCATTCCATTTCTGATGCATATTTACATGATGCACTAGTTGATGAGAGAGCTGATATTGAGCAGGCAAAAACTATGCCAAAATGGTTGGAGCAGACTTTGCATGATAGCAAATTAGATGCACCTCTGTCATATCATACTCGTTCACGCTCTCATCGTGCCTCTTTTGCATCATATTGCTATGCTATGGTTGCATCTAGTCTCTATAATGAGAATGAGCCTCTTTCATTTGATGAAGCACAAAATTCAGAAAATTGGATGGTTGCTATGCAATCTGAATATGGTGCCATAATGGAAAATGGTACTTGGTCTTTATGTGACTTGCCTCCTAACAAGAAGGCCATTGGCACTAAGTGGGTATACAAGTTGAAGCATAAACCAGATGGTATAGTTGACACGTATAAGGCTAGGCTTGGTGCAAAGGGTTATGCACAAGAAAGAGGCATTGCTTTTCATGAGACCTTTGCACCTACATGCCATATGACTACTGTTCGGAGCATCTGTGCACTTGCAGCTCATCATGGTTGGAATGTACATCAATTGGACATTAAAACAATATTTCTGAATGGTGACTTGCCTGAAGAAGTGTATGTTTTTCAGCCCCGTGGCTTTGTGCAAAAAGGGCATGAAAACCAAGTGTGCAGGTTAAAGAAGGCATTATATGGTTTAAAGCAAGCACCACGTGCTTGTTATGAGAAGATACATGCCTATCTGATTGCACATGGTTTTGAGAACATTCCAACTGAAAGCACCTTATATGTTAAACGTGCTAATGGTGTGCTTCTGATCATTGTGGTCTATGTTGATGACATGTTGCTCATTGGTCCTATTGAGAAGCATATTGCTGATTTTAAGGCTGATTTACATGCCTCATTTGAGATGTCTGATTTGGGGCATTTGCGTCACTATTTGGGCATTCAGTTTATGCAAGTTGATGGTGGAATGGCTTTGTGTCAAACAAAATATATTGACACATTATTGCAGTGTTTTGGCCTTGAAAACTGTAAGCCTATTGCCACTCCTATGGAGACAGGTTTACGATTGAGTCTTCATGATGCTGGAGATGCATTTGATGATGTTCTCTATCAACAAGTTGTTGGATGCTTGATTTACTTATGCATTACTCAGCCAAATATTCAGTTTGCTGTCTCAAAGATGAGCAGGTTTATGCATTGGCCAGGAGTCAAGCATTGGTAGGTAGTTCAGCGCATCTTTCGCTATTTGAGTGGTACTCGACTACTTGTGTTGTTTTGCATGCTTTTTTTTACTCTCATTGGGCTGGTTGCTATGACACTCGTGTGTCCACTAGTGGCCTTTGCTTCATGCTTGGTAGCTCATGTATATCTTGGTTGAGCAAGAAGCAGCCTACTGTGGCCACTTCCAGTTGTGAGGGTGAGTATAGGGCAGCTTTCACAACGAGTGTTGAGTGTGTCTAGCTCAAATGCCTTATGGCTGATTTGGGTGTTGGTCAGACTTCTCCCACCCCCATCTTCACTAACAGTCAGAGCGCATTGCCAGTTGCGAGGAACCCTGTGTTCCATGCTCGCACTAAGCAAATTGAGGTGCATTATCACTATGTCAGGGAGAGGTTCTCTACTAGGGAGATCAACTTGGCATATGTGCCCACGTAGGAGAACATTGCAGATTTTTTCACGAAGGCTATGCCTAGGTAGAAGTTTGAAGCTTTCCACAAAGCTTTGGGCTTATTTCCTTTTGTGGAGTGATTTCCACATAGCTTGGCACTTCCTTATACATGAGTGCCAGCTCCTTGTTCACCACATCACTCCCGGGGGGGATTTGTTGATATATTTAGGTAGTGATGTGTGTGAACACACTAGGAATGTTGGGGCATTTTTTTCCCTCTTTAGGAGGTTTTCTTCCCCCAGCTTGTATATACACCTATTGCCCTAATGGGCTACTTATCTTTGTACATTCTCTAGTAATACATTCATTACTGTGTGTTGTGCTCCAAGCTTCTTCTTCTTCCTTGTGTTGTTGGCATGCTTCCACAGACGTCTAACTCCAACAGTGCTATGATAGTGTTTTCAAAGGTCGAAACGAGCTTAGATCGCGATTTTGGCACTGCAAAGCGAAGCATTTTTAATCTCTAAAACACCTTGAGTATGTGTACCAAATTTCATGAAATTTTGAGACTACAAACGAAGAGATGTAGACAACACCCTAGATGAAGCGGTGACCTCCTCTGATACCAATTGTTGGAGTTAGATGTCTACAAAAGCACACAAACAACACAAGGAAGAAGAAGAATCTTGGAGCACAACACACAATACTGAATGTATTGCCACTAGAATGTACAAAGATAAGTAGGCGGTTAGGGCAATAGGCATATATACAAGCCGAGGGAAGAAAACCTCCTAAAGAGGGAAAAAAGTGGCCCGGTGGTCCTAGAGTGTTCACACACATCACTACCTAAATATATCAACATCCGCTTTGCCTCCTTTGGCATTTTTAGTGAATGTAGCATCTCCTTTACTATCGCCACTTGTTGCCTTGAGCTGGAGCTCTTCCTCCATGATTAAGGCATCGAATTCTTCAAAAGTTAGTGGTTGAGGTCTGATTTGAGTATTAAGAGTAGTTACCAAACCATCAAACATAGGTGGAGAGATTCAAAGACAATGCCGAGCTAGATTCTTACTTGACTTTTGTACACATGCTTCTGCCATTTGATCTTGTGATTCTTTATGCAAGTGATGAACACCTTTTCAATCTCCCCATCAACAAAACTTTCTAATACTAGCGGATTCTCCAACTTCAAAATTTGTGTCTGATTACAAGTTTCATATTGATTTATCAATATGTTCCATGCTTCACACGCCTTAGTAGTATGCATAATTAGAGTCAGAACACTATTAGTAGTACTTATAACTAGAGCACAAAGTGCATCTACATTTCTATGTTTCCAAGCATGTAAAAGATCAACATCACGAGGAATCATTCGACGAGGATTATTTGGATCAGGTGATTCTTGGGGCTCATGATGAGTCCCAAGAACATTCTTTGAAAGCTTATATGACATCTTCTATCTTTTGTCATTGAAACATCTACGACCTTTGCATTTTTGCTTCTGTACCACTCAAAGCCTCTTGAGCTCTGATACCATTCAAGAAAATAACAACACAATGGAATAGACCAATACAAAGAGTTGAGAGAAGAACACAGATAATGATAGATGCAAATTGAGATATAGAGAACTCAAACGCTCAGATTGCCAAGCGTAATGCAGTTGCAACAATAGTGTTGTCCACCCGTGTGCTCCCAATGTAGAGCCTAGATGGAAATCTAGATAGACTCTAGATCAAGGGCTTATTAGTGCACAATGCTATGTAAAGCTCAACCTGGGCCAAGCTTATATAGCTTTTACAACGGGAGTTGGTATAGATAAACATAGTTGAGAGATACACAATAGACAGAAAAATATACAATCCAAAAATATCTCCACAGCCAGAAGTCCTATCATCTTGGTCCTATGGGCTAGGGGGTAGGCCCCCCAAACCCTGTAGAAGGGGTCGAACCCCCCTCTATATATACCATGTAAGAAAATAACAGCACAACAAAATAGACCAGTAGACAAGAGAAAAACACAGACAATAATATATGCAGACTAAGACATAGAGAACTCACATTCTGAGATTGCCAAGCGTAATGCAATTACAAAAATGGTAGTCTCCACCCATGTGATCCCAATTTGGAGCTTAAATGGTGATCTAGATCGACTCTAGATGAAGAGCTTACTAGTGCGCAATGCTATGTAAAGCTCAACCTAGGCTATGCTTGTATAGATTTTACAAGGGGAGTTAGTATAGATAAATGTAGTCAAGAGATACACAATAATCAGCAAAATATACAATCAGACAATATCCCCATGACCAAAAGTCATACTGTCTTGGCCCTATGGGTTGGGGGGATAGGCCTCTTGGACCTCGTAGAAGGGGGCAAGCACCCCTCTACATTCCCCACATTAAGGTTTAAGGCCTTTTTTTTGCCTTGAATGGCAACCCAATGAACCGAGAGTTTATGCCCTACCCAACCTAATGGCCAGGCTCACAAAGATCATCAATGATCACATATATACCTCATCAAACTTAGAAGTTAGGGTTCCACAAATGTTTGAGCTCTCACAAAGGCTTCTCCTCATAATGAGGGACTTACATCTTAGAGCACCATGGATCATTTGTGGTCACTTGAGGGTGGAGTATCAAGCATATCAAGCAAAATATTCCCTCCTTCAATTAGAATGGTGGGTGCCCAATTTACATGCTAAAAGAGTTTGAGCCAAAACCAAATATAGTTTGAAGCACATGAACACTTCAAACTTTGCTTTGAGTGGATACATCCATGCATGCCTTGAAAAATCATAAATGAAAGTCACAAAGTAAAGGTAGTTCCCAAAAGAAGGTGTCTACATAGGAGCACAGACATCACTATGAACAAATTGCAATTTTTGAGTAGCTGGAACTGAACCATCTTTTAGGAAGGAGGAACATTGCATTTTGCGCAAAATAGAGCCTTCAAAAACATGTTTGATAGGTGCCTCAAGTTTGGGTAGAGAGGATTTCAGATTTCTTTTGTAGGCGTAGCAAACTAGCAAAATTTAGATTTTTCATAGTGTTGGATCATTCATAGATTTTTCATAGTCTATGAGCTTATACAAAACCCATGACACAAAATTCTAGAAGCAATAATGACATTGCCATTTGATCGATCATGAACTCATCTGTCATTAACAAATTTCACAACCAAGTTGATGCTAAAAATTGATAATAGATTTTTCTTGATCCCTGGCATTAATAAAGCATCTGACAATGTAAAAGAACTACCATCAGCAGTAGTCACAATGATCTTACTAACTCCCATAACAAGATAAGATGATCATTATGCAGAAGATTAGTGGACTCTATTTTGGGTGTAGAGGCCTCTACAATAACCATTCCAGCCTCTTTCTTCTTTGCCTCTTTGTAGCCAGTTTTCAACAACTCTTTATGACATGATCATTTCATTTACAGTATTTGCAAAACAATTTGTGATTTTTTGTTTTCTTCTCATCTCTATCATCTTTCATTGATTGTGTAGAATTAGAAGACTTTTGCTTACTAGTAGATAAGCTCCATTTACCTTTGCCCTTTTGACTAGCTTAAAAAGCTTGAATTGCAACATGCATAAAGGATCTATTCTACCTAGACTGATCTTTCTGCAATAGAACAAAGACTCGCCCCTCAAATGTTAAGGCATTTGGATTTCCTTTCATCATCAATCAAAGACTAGAAGAAAAACTATGATATGACTCTAGAAGACCGTTGTGAACAATCTACACAAGTGAACTGTCAAGCAAGATTTCATCAGCAAAAATCAACTACTCCTTCAAATCTTTGATCTTTGTCAAACAATCATGCATGGAATCTCTTTCATTCATGTGCTTACTCTCCAACTGTTATCCAAGGTAAGCAACACGGGCCTCATTCCTTGCCTCATATAAAGTGGTAAGTGTATCCCAAGCATCCTTTACTATTTTGTAAGAGTGAATGTGAGGAATAATGGCATGTTTGAAAAACAAGGATACCATTTCATATGTCTAAGCTTCTTTGCCATCCCAACATAGTTTCTCTACAATAGGTGCAGCAAAAAACATAGCACAAATAGGAACCTGAAGAATATCACCATCTTCAACGCCATCTGCATCACTTTTAGTAACTATGTTTGTAGGTGTAATAGGAAGTTTTTCAACACCTTGTACAATATTCCATAATCCTTTTGCAACCAATACATGATGCATCATATAAACCCATAATTAATAATTGGTACCATCTAACTTATCCTCAACAACCAACATACTGAATACATCATTGCTTTCAACCATGGCCACTTGCTAAAATACCCTAATGCAAAAAATTGATTATATCTCAAAAAGTTGCACAAAACTACCATGTCAAGTTTTTCTAAATATTTAGCCTACTTTGAGATGCTTATAGTGGCGAAAAAAAACCTATATATATCTTTGGTAGAAAAAGATGAAATTGCCAACATAAGAACTGCAAAAGTGCATTCGGAAGCCAAAACAAGTTCAAATTGCGATTTTGACACTAGAGAGCGAAGCAGTTTTGAACTCCTAATCGCCCTGAGTATGATCATTGAATTTCATGCGATTCTGAGACTATGACTAGAGGGATGTTGATGACACCCTAGATGAAACAACGACCTGCTCTGATACCAATGGTTGGAGTTTGGGGTCTACAGAAGCACATGAACAACACAAGGAAGAATAAGAAGCTTGGATCACAACACACAATATTGAATGTATTATGAAGATAATGTACAAAGATATATGACCCATTAGGGTTATAGGTGTATATACAGGCCATGGGAAAAAAACCTCCTAAAAAAAAGTGCCCCAAAGGTCCTAGTGTGTTCACATACATCACTACCTAAATATATCAATAGTAAGTAGCAAGAATAAGAAAGATTTTCCATTCCACTAAAAGATATGTGGCCCATATGGCTGCCAATACAATCCATAGGTTGTTCAATAATAGCTAACAAGTGTTCTTACTATGATAATAATAAAGGACAAAGTAAAACAACTTTGCTTCCTTTTGCAATAACCATATTTCCCTGTGTTAGGCAACAGGAAAGCGCATAGAAAAACACCTTGTAGCCAAGGTCATCAAGTTGAAAAAAATGATATCAAACTATGTGATAATTGAGGTACATGGTGTATGTTATGCATAGTAAATTTTGAACCATCAATGAACTTAACAACCACATCTCCAATCTCCACAAGGTCACATTGGTAAGAGTCACCAAGTCTCATTGTACCAAGAGACTTTGCTACATAACTAGAGAACTATTATCTATGTGGTGTGACATGGAAAGAAGCACCAAAATCTAGGAGTCATGTGTGGGAAAGAAAATATGCCATAAGAGCCTCAGTGGCCACAATACTATCAAGCGTCAACATGTCAACATCATTAGAAATAGCATTAATTTCTTCAATCTTCACAATCAAAGCAGATGGTGCAGATAGTTATTTAACATGCCCACCAACATTTTGTCCTTTACCTTTAGCAATCTTTAATGTATTAAATTCTTTATTTATGTGTCCTTTCTTATGACAATAATGGCATTCACTATGCCTCTTTCTTGTGAATTCATATCCCAAACACTAGCCAACAACGGCTACAAGTGTCTGTCAACTTTGTTCTTTAGTTTCCAAAAACCTACATAAACTTGCAGTTGCTTCTCCCACTACGTTGAAAACCTCTCAAGAAACCTATAGATCTACTAGTGTGGTTGAGCACAAAACCCTAACACTAAATATTAATTTTTGGAAAAGTACAAAGAACACTCTTCTTGACATTCTTGAACCTATGTAAAGAGAACTATACTCCAAAATGGCTCCAAGGATCACCCCAAAAATATTTCAAAAACAGGATTTGAAAGCAAAGAATGAAGCTTTGAGGGACCAAAACATACTCAAGGTAATTTGAGACCTTAGTCTTTCCCCTTCCTCGAAAACCACAAGAGTGACATGCTCCCTTGTCTTTTACCTTCCAACATCGCAAATCTACAATCTTACCATCACAATGCTCATCCTCAAGCAATGCTCCCCGACAACGGCACCAAAATTTGGTGTAGCCCAAGCATGAGAACCACCTCCTTAACTTGTCAATCCACGGAGACGTGAGGAGGATATGAAGATCATGAGCAATTGTGGTGAGCAAATGTGAGTGACAAGCACATACACACATACACAAGGTTAGATAACAAAGGAAAAATGGAAGCTTTGATTCTCAATAACTCTATTACACTCTTCAAGAAGCTTTTTCTCTACCTTACTAACCCAAAAAATGAGCTCTCTAGCTCTTTTTATAGTTTTCTTACTAGTTTTGGCCAATTTTAGATCTAATGGTTAGCCTAGTTAAAAATTAAGTTCTTGATGCTATTTGAGGGCTCAAATGAGCTCTTAAAATTATGAAATCCAAAAAATGAGTTCTACCTAGGTTCCTCAAGCTTGAGGATTCCTTTGCTTGCACAAAATGGAGTTGAAAAAACATGAAATGATATTTATAATATTTTTTGGTGATCAAAATCATTATTTTTATAGGAGTTTCTTCTGAAAATTTGTACTTCTTGGAGCTCCCTACATGCTCCCTCTTCTTGTGTGCCCACTTCTTCAATGTGTTCTTGCACCTTGTGCCTGACCTTGATTGCCAACACTTCCCCCCTCTTGATTCTCTCATCCTTGATAGAACCTTGTTGGTGTGTGTGTGTGTTCCATGTAGTACTTTGAGAGTTAGTGTCCATCATTTGTCAACGAGAGCGGTTTGTCTTCCAACTGTAGGACAGTGCTTTGTCGTGTTCTTGATTTTGTGACTACAAGCCTTTGCAAGTTTTGGTCCCTTTATATGTACTTCTTCCCTCAATTCCGGCATGATGGTGTACTTGGCATGATTGGTAGTTGCGCACAAGAAGTTGTGAATGTTGATTTTGAGCAACTTTCAAATGTGAATTGATTCATTGGTACTGATTTTGTAACATTGATTTCCTCATTTTGCACTTATCATGCCAAGTACTCGTAACCCATAATGAATGATGGGTAAGTGTGTTAGTTCAAGGGTTGAAGAAAATATGTGCCTTGTGCACAACCTTCTAATGTGACCCTATGCATGCTTACTTGGGGAATGCATTCTAAGAAGTAAGGTGCAAAACTTGGGTCTTGAGCTAAGTGATCAAGGGTATGTTGATGAAGAGGTTTTTTAATGTTGCCAAAGTGGGGGATTCTTACCATGATGAAAGGTTGGTCAATGTTCATCTCTTTGTATTGTACTCCCATCAGGATGGTTGACCATTGGCATGTCTTTCGTTGTTGATGGATTTCCTTGTCAATGGTTCCCTGATGAGATTCTTCAAGTGCATGGTCCTATCCCTTCTTCTTTCTTTTCTTTTCTTTCTTTTTTTTTTAAAAGCAATAGTGCAACAAAACAAGAACAAAGAGGTTAGCATCAATAAATTAGTTTATGTCTATCAAATCTGTCTCATGTTCCTAGGATTCTCAGCTGTGTTTATGCACGGCCTTGTAATGTAGCCCTATATTAATGCATACTTTGGAAATGCATGACCTGAATGGTGCAAAAGATGGGGTTATGCAAAGGGCACATGGGTTTTTCACGTCGAGGCTTCCGATGTTACTTGCAAATGTTGATGCAATCTTTCTTTGGAGGTATCCACTGGATCTTAAAATGATGCAATCAATTGATGGTTGAATGACAAATAATTAATCAACCATTTTAGAACAGTGTTGGATCACGTACAGATCACTTTTGGCCTCTTCATCCTTGAATGCTTTCTTAAATTTTGTATCCCTCATGGTTGGCTCTTTGGTTCTCTAGAGGCTATGGTGCTTTTGGCTTTTGAGTTCATACCCTTGTTGATTGCCTTCTTACTATTGTCGAAGAGGTGAGTTGATCTTCTTTTGATCTCTCTGCTTGGTTCTAACCCTTACCTCTCCTTAGCTTCTTTGTTTATACTTCTCTCATAAGGGAGAGCATAGGTTTTTGTGTGTGTAAGAGTTCCTTGGGCACCCACATGTGTCATCGCCCTTGTCTAGTTGTAGCTAGTTCCTTAGGCCCCCAATTTTTTTGGATACCTTGTGTTTGAGCTTTCCTAGTTGCTTGGTTCTTTGTTTGACATGGTTGTCTTGCTTGGATGGAAATTGTTGGGGCAAAGCTTGTGGTTGCCTACCTTTCATCATCCATATTTTTTTAATCTTGAAGGACATTCAACTTACCTATGTATCAACCAACATGCAATGTCCAATTTGCTTACTAAAGCTTTGGATGGAACCAAACTTTGCAAGTTCAAATCCATGATTGGATTGCAGGATATACTTGAAGATTGAAGATGAAGACTTAAGCCAAAATGTTTGGCTTGAGGGGGAGCTTTTGGTGTAGATTACAAGCCTACACATTTGGCTCAAAGGATGCATTGAAGTCCATACATACATGAAGAAGCATAGGAACATATGCTAGTGGTTAACTACCACTTTATCTCATTGTAAAAGTCAAATTGACTTGGAATCTCTTCTAATCACCTACCAAAAGGATTCATGGAAAAATTAGTTGTTTGATTGAGAGAATATCTCCAAGCATTTAGGATCTTGATCATAGGGAGCCAAAAGTTTGAATTTCAATTCAAATGTTTAGTCATCTCTTATAAAAATGGACATGAAAAGTCGTGGGTAAGAGAGAGCACTTCCGAGCCTAGCATTACTGGTTTTTGAGTGTGTGTGTGGTCTACACTCTAGCCCACACTTCTCTACACCATTTGGCAATGATATTCGTGCCAATGGAGGTGCATACAATTGTGCATTAATACATACATTCACATTGTCCATCTCTGAGTTCTCTGTTAGTCTACTCAAAAGTCTGTCTACTTGTCAAGGGCATATCTGGGTCAATTCTTCACCAACTTCAGTGATTCAAAGCTTGTTGGATTCAACTTGAAGTAATCTACATGATGTAAAAAGTTCAAGACATTCTATTCAGCCATTTTGGAGACATCCGTGTCGAGGTGATCTCTGTTCATTTTTTGCTACAGTCCTAAAAAGTCAGGGGTATAACTTAACTTGCTAAATTGCTTTCTCTTAGCATAGTCTATCATTTTACATCATTCCACTTGGAATAGGTAGCTTACTAAGCTAATTAGATACCCCTAAAAGTAATTTTTCCAATTCCTATTGTGCTGGTCATACTGAGCAAAATACTCAGCAGGTGTCAAGACAAAAATAGAAGGTTTTCTTGAGTTTGTGACTTCCAAAGTTATCTGTTTTGATTCAATCATTGCACACATCATTTCCAAAGGACATAGGACATTTTATGGTGTTATTGGAAAGCTAAGGAGGTCTAGTTATCAACTCTGAAGCAAAAGAGGGCTGGTACAAAGTAGGTTTAGCAGTACCTACTCAGTCTCTTGGAGCATCCATCCATCTTTCCCAACATTGGTGGGTAGTAATCTCTTCCTAGTAGCAACTCAGATTGATTGGTATGATGGAATTCTCAATTTTCTTACTACTGGAAAACTCCTAGAGCATTTAACACATATAGAAAAGAGAAGATTACTCCTTAAAACCAAGGTGTACTCACTCATAAATGGGAATTTATATAGATATTGTCAGGATGTCATGTTGTTGCTTAAACCCCTTTGCAACAAGTCATGCTTTATACTTTGGAGAAGCACTATCTGATGTGAATTTTAGCTTATATACCCATTTACATATTGGTAAAGCTTTCTAGCCCTTTGGCAAAGGTACTAAATCCCAAGTATCATTCTTGTGAATAGAATCCAGCTCACTCTTCATGGCACACTTCCACTTGACATGATCATTTGTCTGCATAGCCTCTTTGTAGCAAGATGGCTCACAGGCATCTGCTAGCATAACAAAATCTTAACCTCAAACATATCTATCAGGTGGATGTGGGACACGTGCAGAGCGTCTCAATGGTTGCTGAACAAGAACATATGTAGACTGATATGATCGGACATTCTCTTGAACGTCCCTATGTGCAGCATTTTTATGCAACAATTGGAGGACTACTATCCTCAAACACCACTCTTCTCACTTCAACCTCCTTAATGGATTTTTTATACATCTTAGACTCATTGAAAATGACATCACTACTTCTGATCACTGACCATGTTTCAGGATCCCATAAGTGATATCCAAATTGTCCTTCTCGACCATATCTGAGAAAAATGCATTTCTTTGACTTATAGTCCAGCTTTTCTCTAAGATTCTTGGCTATATGAACATATGCTTTACACGCAAAAACTCAAAGATGATCATAATATGGTAGCTTCCCTGTCCATAACTCTTGTGCCACTTTGAGATCTTTAGCAGTACTAGGTGAAAGGTTAATCACATGAACTACAGTCAATACTGCTTTTGTCCAAAAACCTTGTGAGAGGTTTGCATGATGCATCATAGAAAGTACTCTATCTTGAATAGTTTTATTCATCCTACATCATTTTGTATTGGGGTATACGAAGACATAAAATCCCTACACATCCCTCTAGATTGATAGAAAAGGGTGAATTCATGTGAGGTATACTCACCCCCATTATCTGAACGTAAAGCCTTAAGCTTAGTTCCTTTTTCAGTTTCAACTAAAGCAAGATATTTTTTGAAATTAGGGAACCTCATCCTTTGATTTGATAGGATATACCCAAACTTTTCTAGTAGCATCATCTATGAAAGTGACAAAGTAATCATCTATGAAAGTGACAAAGTGAAGAGAACCACCTAAGGACCTAGTGGGCATAGGACCACACACATTTGTATGAACGAGATCTAAAGGTTGAATTGAAGAGTCAATGTGCGTTCTATGCACATTTTTGGTTTGCTTTCCATATTGACAATGCTCACAAAATGAAAAATCATAGAAAGATAACACATGTAAGTAGTGAGAACGAGAAAGATTTTCCATTCCACTACGAGATATATGGCCCAAACAACCATGCCAAATACAAGCCATAGGCTATTCAGTAACAGCTAACAAGTGTTCTTTCTGTGACACAAATAAATCATAAAGTGAGCCAAATTTGGTTCCTTTTGCAAATAACCATAATTGCCTTTGATATATGAAAGGACTGAGTATAGAAGACAACCTTGTAACCAAGGTCATCAAGTTGATCAACTGACATCAAACTGCATGATAACTGAGATACATTGTGTACATTATGCATAGGAAATTTTGAACCATCAATGAACTACACAACTACATCTCCAATCCCCACAATGTCACACTAGTAAGAGTCACCAAGTCTCACGGTACGGACATAATTAGAGAACCATTCTTTGTGTGGTGTCACATGGAAAGAAGAACCAGAATCTAGCAGCCACGAGTGGGAAAAGAGCCTTGGTTGGCACATCACTATCAAGTGTCAACACATCAGCATTATTAGAAATAGCATTAATTTCTTTAATCATCTTTATCCATGTCAGCAGGATTCCTTGAAATCCCATTTACTGGCTTCCATTGCCTCCTTTGAATCAACACATCTTTAATCTGATTCTTCCATAGACCAAAGTTTGTGCCATCAAATTTGCAATTCTCAAAATGGTCTTTACCCTCTAAGTTATAGCTCCACCTCAGAACATTGGCACCAGACCCTGATCCACTAGATGTGCTTGAGAACTCTCATGCCATGATGGTAGAGAAGTGAAGAGAAAGATAATGCAGCTAGAAGAGTCCAAACACCAATGAATAAGTGTATCATTGCAGTAAATTGACCACTATATAGTTGAAAAAACCAAAAATCTAGAAAGATTTTGCGAGAGTATCCTCTGCAAAATGAGCGTATGAGGAGTGTCAAACTATCATAAAACTTCAAGTACTAACATGTTTACCTGCATAGTGAATCACTGACTCCATTGTATATAATCAATTACCCAATAGAAGCCAACTAGGCTTATCAAGCACCTATGAACAACTATCATACATCTCCTGTGGCGAGGTTCGGTAATTCTTTCACCTACATCACCAAAGAGACCCTGACATTTGGGTGTCTCCTAGCTAGGAAAACCCCATCATGGCCCTCTTTATCAAGCATAAAAGGCTTTATGCAAAAACGTAATCGCTATCTCAATGACCACATGGATATACATAAGCGGTACCCACAAAAGTGTACATGGTGTGTATGTGCTCAATATATGCCGTAAGATGACACTAAAAGGTTGATTGCAGAGCCCAAAAACTAGCCAACAACACCTACAAGTGCCACTCAACTCTAATGTTTTATGCTCAAAAGCCTGCATAAATTTGCAGCGGCTGCTCCCACCAACATTGAAAACCTTTTGTGAAACCTGTAGTTTTATGAGTGTGGCTGAAAACACAGTGCCAAAGGTTGATATTTATTGTCGAAGAATTACAAGGAATACTCTTCTTGATTTTCTTGGACTTGTGTGAAGAGAACTATGTGCGAAAGTACTCCAAAATGGCTCCAAAAGACACCCCCAAAATGCTTTAGAAATAGGCTTTGACAGCAAAGAATGAAGCTTTGAGGGACCAAAACATGTTCAAGGTAATGTTAACCTTAGTCTTTCCCCTTTTTCAGACACCTTTAGAGTGTAGCTTAGTGGCAAGAGATTGCAATGGTTAAGCAAGCTCGGGGGGAACAGGACTCTGTGATCTCCCAGGAAGTGCTCGGAACGTCTATTTTTGTTGATCATTGAGGTCCTCCCTCGCGTGCAGCCAACGGTGCCAATAGTGACTTTGGTCACTCGGATGACAAGGTATGCCAACATGTATGCCTTGGTCACCACCTTAGTCGTAAGCCTTGGAGAAAGCAGGGGGGGATGCTTGCTTCGCTCACACAAAAGGAATAAAGCTTCTTGCATCAAACTGCTTTGATACTATATGGGGGTGGGGGTGGTGCTTGCTTTGCTCGCACAAAAGAAACAAAGCTTTTTGCATCTAACTGCTCTGATATCAGTGAAGCAATTCGACGGGATGCACCATAGTGCGCTCTCCTTCTCGAGAGCTGCACGACGATATCCTCGGAGTAGAAAACTGAGCTCATAGGGCCACACACGATACTCTGCATAGAGGTTGCACTAGAATACATAAGAGAAACACAGTACGCAGGGAAGCACGAAGACAAACTTCTTAGGTATTAAAAATACAGTCGAACTTATAGTCTATGGGTGACACACCACATATGTTCTATTAAAGAACATAAACAAAGAAGTGTTCGGTGGCCACTTGTCCTTTTGGTCTGATTTTTTATTGGAAGTTGGTGATGTTGCAGGTTTGTTCTTTCTAATATTTGATATGTCTGTTCTTTTTGGATTGGGTTCTCTCTTGCACTGTATGCATTTACAAGCTCATGCATGTATAGATGATTATATACAGCGTTGTATTGCAAGCTGCTCTTGTAACTATATTGATACCCATAGTAATAGATTACGCAATGCTAATTTCAGCCGAATTTTTCATTGGAAGGTGGTGATGTTGCAGATTTGTTCTTTCTACTATTTGATCGATCGGTTGAAGTGAGGTCCTAAACGTCGCTCATCACAAACATGTTAGAAACTATGGTTCCAAAAGTATTGTTCTTGGAATATTCAGTCTATTGCAACATCTAAATCTTTATAGACATCCAAAGTTACATGCTAACGTAGTAATGAGAGAGAGAGGTGTGTCAAATACATGTTAACATAGTAATGAGATAGAGAGGTCTCAGCTATGAATAATAATGAGACCGAATCAGTGATGATTTCTGAGGGCCGTATTGCTCGTTTTGGCCATTTTGTACCATAAAATGAAGTCAAAAATTTTAGTAGAACTTAAGAAATACATTAAAAATATCAAATACAGGTACGATGTTGTACGTCAAAATACAATACTAAGACCAAGACAACTTCGTTTCTCAATTGACTACTTGGAGTTATATGATAATCATCGTGGGCTACTGGCGTTTAAAAACAAAATAAGGGCGTGCTTACATGATAATATCGTGGGCTGCTGGCATTTGGAAACAAAATAAGTTAGAAAAAGTTCTATAGAGAGAGAAAAAGCATGCTCTTAGAAGTTGGCATTTGGATACAAAAATAAGTACGTTATATGTGAATGTGATCGTGGACAAGTGCTACACAGCAATGAGAAGCCATCCGTCTCCTCGTCTGGTGAAATTTATATATACCATCACAGGTTTTGTTGTCATAATAGAACCACAGCGCGAGATAAAAGTGTCGACTGCATATAAGCGCACATACAGAGAGAGAGGAGAAAAGAGGGTGAGAGAGAGGGATAAAGAGACAGAGAGGGAGAGAGAGAGAGAGAGAAGAGAAAAGAGGGATAGAGATGGCTCAGGCAAAGAGTATATAGTGACATGGTCAACCACACATACAATTCAGACGATGAAACAGGTAGACCTTGGCATACCTTGTCATCCAAGTCATCAATGGTGTTGTTGGTGGTGCATAAGGAAGCAATTCAAGTATCAAGGAAGACAAGGTACTAACACTCCCTGGGAGGTCATCCATTCTAGTAGTGTTCCCCCCAAGGACCACTTAACAATAGATTTTCATACCACTATTCCTTGCCTCGTGGCTCTACAAGTGAAGATATGTAAAGTTAAGATTATTTTGGATCCTTCAAAGTGTCTTCTTGGGCTTTGTGCACGAATTTTTTGCGTGTTTAACTAGGTACAAAATGGGGGAAAATTAGAAGCTGATTTTATAGTTTTGGGATAGTTTGGACTATATAGGTGGAAATATTGGTTCAAAGATCAATATTGGAGCTAAAGACACTTGAAGTTGTGTCTCCTTTTGTACTGTACATTCACCTTTTGAATCTTCTTATAGGTTTCTTGAAAGTTTTCAGCTCCAATGGGAACAACCATTGCAAATTTATGCAGGGTTTCTGAGCCTAACAAATGGAGTTGAAATATACTTGCTAAGCAATGACTCGCATAATTATTTAAAAAAGAAAATATAGTGTCGTATAAGCAATGGGTAGCATCACTTATGCAACACTAATATGATCGTTGCTACTTAACGATGCTACTAGCGATGTTGGCACACTGCTTGCGATGCTAAAGCATCGCATAAGCGATGCTCTGGATTCATAAAAGAAAAACTTGATTTCTCCTGGCACATGTGTGCTAGGATTGACATGAGAGAGAGAGGGAGAGACAATGAAAGTGCACACATCAACACACAAGCAGGCTATAGAGGGAGAGAAGAGATGAGATACACACAAACACACATACACACACATTTACACACACACATACACATGCATACACACATATATATATACATACACACACATATACACACATAGGCACACACATACATACATACACACACACATACACACATAGATAGAACACACATACACACACACATACACATACACATACACACATAGACACATACACACACACACACAAACACACACATGCACATGCATGCACACACACATATATACACATACACACGTACATACATACATAGACACACACATACACATAGACACACACACACACACATTTACACACACACACATACACATGCATACACAGATGCACATATATACACATACATACACATATACACACATAGACACACACACACACACACACATACACATGCACACACACATATATATACACATAAACACATATATACACACATAGACACACACATATATACATAGACACACACATATACACACATAGAGACACACACTTCACATACACACACATACACACATAGGCACATACACACATACACACACACATTTACACACACACACATACATATGCATATACACACATATATACACATACACACATATATACACACATAGACACACACATACACACATAGACACACACATACACATGCATGCACACACGCATATAAACACATAGACACATATATACACACATATACACACACATACATACATAGACACACACACATACACACATAAACACACATACACACACATATAGACACACATACACACATACACACATAAACACACACATACACATGCATATAAACACACACATATATACACACACTACAAAATATATGCAGTATACTGAGGCTTTTATCGAGGAAATTGAATGGG